>JXTC01000184.1:521929-580775 GCA_002914845.1 Trema orientale
TAAAAATACCCTAGTTCAGTTAAGGTCCTTAACCCCTAAAATACCACTGTTATGCTTTATTCCTCCTCTGTTTTTCTCTGTTTCAGCTCTAATTGCATTCATCCTTAATCTAATGATCATCATCGCTTAATTAATTGTATTCTAATCATATTTAAGAATTTACCCCAAAACACCTTCTTTTTATATCTTTAATGTATGTATGTATTTTGATATTGACTAGTAATTATCGCTATGCTCAAGTATGTTATTAAGTTCAGATACTAAATGTATGCTATGTTTTTTCTTGTGTCTATAAAAATGAACTAAAGTAAAATGTAATATCTTTCTTATTGGCTACCACCGGTTAAAAAGAAGCTTGCATATTATTTTTCCTTTTCTTTGGTAAGCCCTAAAATGCAAATTCGTATGAAATTAATAAAACACATTCAAAACTTATATGTAGCTCTCCTTATGAGTCACAGACACAGAGTCATCCTAGTTATCTGGTTATTAAAGGGATTTCTTCAACTATTTAAATGATGCAGGTAAGAATTCTGTTATGTGGATGGGCCCTGTACTGGTGGTGATGATCACAGAGCCAGAACACCTTACAGAGATCTTTACCAAACACAACTCGTTCGAGAAGTTAAACTTGGGTGTCCTCGTTGAGTATGTGGCTGGTGGACTCATAAGTGATCAAGGTGAAAGATGGGCGACACTTTGGGTGACTACCGAACAAGTGGCCTAGTGGCAGCGCTGTTATCCTGGGTGTTAGATATCGTGGATTCGAACTTAAATATGAAGGAGATCCCTGCCGGTCCAGTGCCCCTATCTCAGGCCTCAGGATAATGGGATTGGAACTCCTATGGTCACACTCTGGAGGGTGACCACACTGGTCACCCCCTCCTCTCATTTTTTCTATCAAAAAAACAGTATTGGGTGTAAATTTCTCCTAATTGGTTGGTCGTATGTGTACACATTTATCGTCAAGTACTGACTTACGAGTGTAAATCGGGCCGACCAAGCCTAACCCAAACCCAAACTTTCGGGTTTGGGTAGGCTCGGGCTTAGGCTTTCGGGCTTTAAGAAAGTTTTGGGCTGGGTCAGGCCGAGTTTAGATTCCTAAAAGTCATGCCCAAAGTCGAGCCCTAAAAGCTTCGGGCTCTAATATAGGACTGGACTTCGGACTTTATGTTCGGGTCAAGTTTAACCTTCAGACTTTTGGACCCCAAATTAATATACATATATATACATTGGAATAAGAAAATAGTGAAAGAAATTTTTTTTTTGAGCACAATTACAAAATAATACTTAAACTTTGATTTTAAAAAATAGGCTATCTAAAAAATAATTAGTATATTTTTTGAGTTTCGGGCTTTTAAATCAGGCTTTATATTCGGATTTCAAGTTTGGGCTTCGAGCCGGGTTTCAGGCCGTGTTCATATGAAAATTACTAGGTCTAAGCCTAACTTTAAAGATAATTAGGTTCGAACCGAGTTCGGACCATGTCAGATTCGGACTGGATCAGACTTTTTCAGACTAATCTATCAAGCTTTAGGCTATCGGGCTCTTTTTATGCCCCTAGACTGACGCATCATTTGATATCTAAATTCGTTGACCATCGGACAAATATTTTTCAATCTACGGTCAACCGTCTCTGCTCTCTGTTTTTCAAAATCATGACATCATTCCTTGGACTGGTTCTTGGTTGCTTTTTTATTCTTGCCTGCAGTTTATTTTTATTTTCAATTTTTTAATTGAATTTGCCAGTATTTGACGGCTCTAACACTTTCTCTTAGTTTCCTTTTCGGTAATTATCCTTATTTATTTATTTCTTTTTCTCTCCTATTTTATCTATCCATTTGCATGTATTAACGCATACTATTGCTATTATTACCCGGCTCTTCTCTAATCTTAATCTTTCAATCTTTAGTTTGTCTTTAGGGTTTTGGCCACCTATCTCTGTATCGTCCACACGGGAAGAAGAGTCCAAGATCCGGCCGCCATTGCCACCATCCACTCTCCCAGCCATCACTACCCTGTGAGATTTTTACTATTACTAATTATTTTAATTATTTTATTGGTTCTTTGCTTAGAAAGGGCATGAGAAAAATAAATAAACTATATTGAAGACAAGACAAGAAGATTATTATTAACTGTGAAAATTCTAGCTAGTTTAAGATAATGTCAAATTCAACCCTCATTTTCTAAAATAACTTTTTCATCTAGAAAAGATGAAATAGGATCCTTCAATTGAGTTGCTCTTTAATCAGAGCCTAAAATATCCACATGTTTTTTTTTGCTAGTGATTTGAACTTTATTTATTTATTTTTTTTTTAAGTTTGCATCGGCGCAGAATGATCGGTCCTTCACTAATATAATAATAAGTACTTACACAAATACCGTATCATTATTCGGGGGGACTAGTGACACAAATGGTGATACATAATTAACAACATTAACAACAATAATAGATAATTAATTGACAACAGCTGAAATTCTTTATAAAAATAAAATTGTGAAGAAATTAACATAGACTTCTAAATGGTCTTAACATTTTTTTAAAAGAACAACATAGTCTTTTTATTTAATTATTATAATTATTTTTTAATCCTAGGCCAGCAATTTTACCTCCCTCTTTCCCCGCACAGGGGGTTTTAAGCGATGGAAATAGAGGCTGTCCGAGACGGTGACACAAATACGCAAGAGGCCAGCTCGTTGAAAAGTCAGCAGGAAGAAGTGACAAGAAGCTTTGGCAAGCATAGAGATCAACATGGCTCTGAGAAGATCAAAGCAGATGAGAAAATTCCGTTTCACAAGCTCTTCTCTTTTGCGGATACCACTGATATCCTTTTAATGACGGCTGGCACTATCGGGGCCATCGGGAATGGATTAGCCATGCCCCTTATGACAATACTTTTCGGGGAAGTAGTCAATTATTTTGGAACCAACCAAAATAATAATAAAGACCTAGTTGATGCTGTTTCAAAGGTATAATTTTTTAGTACATGGTCTTATTACGAACTCGCTAATTCATGTTTGATCTGAAGGTAATATGTAACTGACAAATCAGTTACCTGCCAAAATTTCAGGTTTCTCTAAAATTTGTGTATTTGGGTTTGGGCTCTTTTGGAGCAGCATTTCTACGTAAGTAGTTTCTCAAAACAGAGTTTCTCTTTGACGCATTGTGTGATTATATTAATGTTTGCTTTGGTTTTCTGTCAGAGATGGCTTGTTGGATGGTTACAGGTGAAAGACAAGCTACAAGAATCAGGAGTTTATATCTGAAAACCATATTGAGACAAGATATTGCTTTTTTCGACAATGAAACAAACACAGGAGAGGTCGTTGAGAGAATGTCCGGTGACACCGTTCTCATGCAAGACGCCATGGGCGAGAAGGTACCAATATCATCACATAATCCATATCTCGAAATGAAGTTTAAAAAAAAAAAAAAAAACAGTCAGTCATGATTTTGCAATCTAATTTGTAGGTTGGAAAATTTCTACAACTCGTATCGACATTTATCGGAGGTTTTACGATAGCATTTATCAAAGGCTGGCTTCTCACCCTTGTTATGATGACAACTATCCCTCTCGTGGTTATATCCGGTGCAGCTATGTCCTTGAGCATAAGCAAGATGGCATCCCGTGGGCAAATTGCTTATGCAAAAGCAGCGAATGTGGCTGAACAGACCATTGGCTCAATCAGAATGGTAAGTCACCTTCACAAAGAATGCTTTCAACTACTTATACCTGTTCATGGTAATTTTTGAACTATGTTTTTAAACATTATTTATGTGTTACTCAAAAGATTAAGACAACATAAATGAGCATAAAAGGTTAAGATCAAGTAGATATAGATAGATATAATATAGGTTAGTTAAGTTAGTTAGTTAGATATACAATAATAAAAAGCTGGTAATTTAAAGAACTAAAATGAAAAGGGACTAGTTAACTGGAATCCAAGAGTGCGGGAATTTAAATAAGTGAAATTAAAAGTGCTGGAAGTTATATAATAGAAAATAAAAGGGCTGGAATTTAAATAGCTGAAAAATAAAGTTGCTGAAATGTAAATTGCAGGAATTAATGTGCTGCTAATATAAATACTGAAAATAAAAAGCTGAAATATAGAAGCGGCAAGTTAACTAGAGCTAATTTGTACTAAAAATTAAAGAATTGAAAATAAAATACTAAAAGATAAAATACTAGGAGATAAAAGATGATGCCTTAAGTATAAAAAACTACCAAGAACATGAGTGTTAGTGTCCTAAATGGCTCTACTCTTGTAGAATTCTTTGAATAATAATGCATGTATTTGTGTGAAAATATAAGATAGATAAAGGTTTGATGTATGAAATGTAGCTGTTTATAAGCTGACCAAACCTTGATCATGCTTATATGTTAGCATAGCAATATAAAAGCATAGAATACGGGCTTTAATGATCAACTAAAAGTAAGATTCCATGTTCCTTGATGTGCAATGAAGTGGTGATGAATGATCAACCACTTATGTATGTAAACTAGTATTTATCATGCATAAAAGTATGACTTTAGCTTGTAATATATAAAGAAAACAACAACCAACTACTATTTATATGGAAATAGCAGCTGATTATACATTCAACAATGAGGAAAAGTGATTTTAGATGTATGAATGTTATTAGGATAATGATCTTAGGCTAGGAAAATAGCCTTAAGTGATGTATAAATGCAAAGGAGGAGAGTTTTAAGCTTACCGGGTGGGTGAAAATATAAGAAAAATAAGACTTTCAATCATTGCTATGGCTGAAAATATGATCATCAGAAAAATGAGAGAGAGAGAGAGAGAGAGAGAGAGAGAGTGTGTGTGTGTGTGTGTGTGTGTGTGTGTGTGTGTGTGTGTGTGTGTGTGTGTGTGTGTGTGCGTGTGTGTGTCCTTCACTACGCTAAAAAATTGTGCATATAAAAAATTGTGTCCTTCACTATGCTAAAAGTGAGATAGCGGTTCCCTATTCATAGGGAGTTAAAACTTGGAGGCCAAGAAGTTAGTGGGAGAGGAGACAAGACTGCCAAGTGACAAAAACAACCTTTCTTTGGCTCCTAGAATCTGATTCCAGTATAGTTTTAGGCTCTGTTTGGAACCTAGATTTTGGAGGGAAAAAAATTAGAAGGAAAAAGTCATAGAAAAATAAAGAGAAAAATACTTTTCTTAAAAATTTATAAAACTTTATTTTGACACTTTTGGTTTTTAATATTTCAACATTCTATATACTACAAAATAACATCAAATCAAACCCTCACTTTTCTTGAAAAAAATTTCTTCTCACTTTTTGTTCCAATCCAAACAAGAGAAAATGAAATCTATTAGAATTTTTTTTCTTTCCCTCTAAAAATCCAAGTTTCAAACAGAATTTTAGTGAAAAATGATGAGTAAGTAACGTGAAAGTGTTAAGAACTAGTTTAGAAGCTTCGAAACTACCTTAGGAAGTAATATGGGAGTTGCCAACTCAGCTATTTCACACAAAACCAGCAAATAAAAACTAGAAACCACCTGGTTTAGTGGTTAATCATTAGAATCAATATGGTATTTAACTAGGGAGTCTTTGCATATAATATTAGCTGATTTTCCTTAATTTAGTACATAAAACTCACGTCCTAATATCACTAAAAGGGTTTAGAGCATAGGGTAAGAATACCTTAATATAATTTGGGTCCGCAACTCTTAAAATAATAATACTCTGCTTCTTTTTCCTCTGTTGTTAGCTTTAATCATATTCAAGCTTAATCTAACATTGATCAAAACGTCATTAAATTTGTTCTAATCAAATAGGGACTTACCCCAAAACATTAAGGCCATGTTTGGTTAGGGATAATGGAAAGGAGTGGAAAGGAAACAATTCCAAAATGACCCAATTCTATTGTTTGGTTAGAAAATCTAAATATAAAAAGTTTTTTCATTAGAATGAAATATGGTGGAATTCTATAGGATGGAATAGAATACAATTTAATTAATAAAATAATAAAATAAAGTAAAATAATGCTAAATATAAAATAATTTAATAAAATAATAATTTAATTAATAAAATAATTTAATGAAATAATAAAATAAAATAATGCTAAATGTAAAATAATTTAATAAAATAATAATTTAATTAATAAAAATAATTAATAAAATATTTAAAAATAATAAAATAAAATAATACTATATGTAAAATAATTTAATAAATAATAATTTAATTAATTAAATAATTTAATGAAATAATAAAATAAAATAAAATAGCTAAATGTAAAATAATTCAATAAAATAATAATTTAATTAATAAAAAAATATTTAAAAATAATAAAATAAAATAATACTATATGTAAAATAATTTAATAAATAATAATTTAATTAATTAAATAATTTAATGAAATAATAAAATAAAATAAAATAGCTAAATGTAAAATAATTCAATAAAATAATAATTTAATTAATAAAATAATTTAGAAAAATAATACAATAAAATAAAATAATGATAAATATTAAATAATTTAATTAATAAATTTTTTTTCATAAGAAACGAAAATTATATTAATAATGAAAAGCTGTTACACAATGAATAAGCTATCGAAACAGAGATTACAACAAAGGTCCCTAATCCCTAACCATAACTGAGAAGGGAAGACTATTGAAATTTTTTACATCATGTAACCAAATAGCTACCGAGTATCTAACTCCATCCCGTAACAAATCTGCACATTCTTCAGTATCTAACTCTATCCCATAACAAATCTGCACATTCTTCACTTCCCTAAAAAACTTACTTGTTCCTTTCCAACCAAATAGCCCAAAAACCAGCTAGAGCAGCCACCTCCCAAAGGATTTTAGCTCTCTTGAATTAATAAAAAATAATTAATAAAATAAAATAATACTAAATACAAAATATTTTAATAAATAATTTAATGCTAAATATAAAATAATTTAATAAAATAATAAGTTTATTAATAAAAAATAATTAATAAAATAATTTAATAAGATAAAATAATGCTAAATGTAAAATAATTTAAAAAAATAATTGAATGCTAAATGTAATTTAAAATAATGAAAATGAAGAGTATTTTTGTCATTATATAGCTAATTCCATTCCTTTTCACAGTTAACCAAACATAAGAATATCCATTCAGCTATTGATTCCACCACTCCAACCAAACAATATAATTACATTACTATTCTTTTCTATTCTATTCTGATTATTATTATCATTACCATTACCATTCCACCACTGCAACCAAACGGACCCTAAGTATCTTGAGTTATGAGGAATGGTCAAGACCATTCCTGAGAACTCATCTTATTTTTCATCTATAAAATAGAATCTCTCTTTAGTACTTCTTCTCCAAACCATGCCTCTACATTTTTGTCAATGTAAGGTTTATACCAATTCCTTTTTCTTCTTCTCCTACTGATCCTTTTTATTCCTTTCCAGTAAGTTACTCTATTAATAGAAATATTCCAAGTTCTCTTATTTCGTCCAATGATACCCATATCATAGACCTGGATACTTTAAATGACTCTAAAGACTAGTCTTTGGCTGGTTTTCCTTCTATGTTTGAGATTAGGAGGAATCCTAATGTTGCTTCCGAGCTTTTTGATCATATAACCTCCTTGGATGAGTAACTAACCAATCTCCAAAACAAACCAAGGACGAAGTAGCTTTCTACAAAAGTCATATTGCAGCTCTGTAATCCTACTCTAAAACACCTCAAAATACATTGTTGATATTGAAAGCTTTATAGGTAACAAGATGGCTAGGTTGAAGGCTAACTTGATTAGTGCTCAAGACAATCTACAGGCACCCTACCAGGAAATTTCTAGGTGGAAGTCCTTGTACTTCAACTTGAAGGATAGTGTAGTAACAATCCCTATGCTTACTCAGCCCGTAGGACCATCATCTTTTTCAAGCTATTTTCCTCGTCATAGTGGAACTAGGATGAACTCACTAAGATTCCATTCTGGTGGAGGTTCAAGGTTTACCCGTTTTTCAAGCAGTCATTGCTGAAGAGGACAATGTCATGTTTGTCCTCTTAGTATGTGATCTAGTCATTGTATCTTGTTTCTTATGTAAGCTTATGAGTGTACTAGGCTTTGTTAAATGCAGGTGTAATATAGTATATGTAAATGCACTATAGGGGAGTCTAAATAGGAGATTAAGCTGCTCCTTACTCTTGTAATATATATGACTTTCTCTAAATTAAATAATACGAATCTTTTATCCAATTCTCGTCTTGAATATTGATCTTCAAACTTCTTAACTGTCCAAGAATACCTCTCCTGAAAAATGTGATCTTTTCATAAATATTTCTATCTAAAAACTGAGCCACAAAAGAAGTACACTTCATAGGCTTAGGAGCTTAGAATACATGATATATCCTGTTATGTAAGTGATGTATAAAGGCAAAAGAGGAGTTTTAGGCTTATCAGGTGGGTGAAAATAAAAGAATAATAAGACTTTCAGCCACTGCTATAGCTAAAAACGTGAGCAACAGAAAAGAGAAAGAGAGAGAGAGTGAGAGAGTGAGAGAGAGAGACAAAGACAGAGATAGAGAGAGTGATTATATGAGTGTGCATATAAAAAAGTGTGTGTCATTCACTATGCTGAAAGTGAGAGAGTTGTTTTCTATTTATAGGGAGTTAAAACTTGGAGGCTAAGAAGTTAGTAAGAGACAAGGCTGCCAAGTGGCAAAAACAACCTTTTCTTGTTTCTTAGGATCTGATTCCAAGCATAATTTTAGTGAAAAATAATGATTAACTAATATGAAAGTTCCAAGGACTAGTTTAGAAGCTTAGAAACTGCTTTAGGAAGTAACATGGGAGTTACTACATCAGCGGGTTTAAACAAAACCAGCAAACAAAAATCAGAAACCACTTAGTTTAGGGGTTAATCATTAGGAATCAATATCGTATTTAGCTAAGGAGACTTTGTTTGTAACAATAGCTAGTTTTCCTTAATTCAGTGCATAATACTCACGTCCTAACACCCCTAAACGGGTATAGGGTAAGAATACCCCAACTCAATTTGGGTTCGCAACCCCTAAAATAACATTCCTCTGCTTCTTTTTCCTCTGTTTTTGCTTTGTTCTCAACTTTAATCATATTCAAACTTAATCTAACGTTGATCAAAACTTAATTAAATCTGTTCTAATCAAGTTCAGGAACTTACCCTAAAATATTATCTTTGTTTACTAATTTCGTTGTTGTATTTCTAGGTTGCATCATTTACAGGGGAGAAACAAGCAATAACAAATTACAACAACTTTCTTATTAGTGCTTACAAGACTGGTGTTTGTGAAGGCATAGCCTCTGGATTAGGTGTCGGCATTGTGATGCTTGTCGTCTTTTGCAGCTATGCATTAGCTGCATGGTTTGGCGTGAAGATGATACAGGAAAAAGGATATAACGGGGGTGACATTTTGAATGTGATCTCTGCTGTGTTGACTGGATCAATGTGAGTTCGTACTATCTTATCTTTCCCCAAGTTTCTCTTTTTACGTCTTTATTTACATACTCATAGATAGGCAAGAATATCTATTTGGCTTCTTTTACTTGTCTTTATTTACCTTCTTTTTTTCCCATGGTATGTATGTTAGGTCCCTTGGGCAGGCATCTCCTTGCATGAGTGCCTTTGCTGTTGGTCAAGCTGCAGCCTTTAAGATGTTTGAGACCATCAAGAGGACTCCAAAGATCGATGCTTATGACACCAAAGGAAAAGTATTTGATGACATTCGTGGAGATATCGAGCTGAGGGATGTCTACTTTAGCTACCCAGCTAGACCAGAAGAGCAAATATTCCGTGGATTTTCACTCGACATTCGTCACGGTACCTCTACAGCTTTGGTTGGACAAAGTGGAAGTGGAAAGTCTACCGTCATAAGTCTCATCGAGAGATTCTATGATCCTCAAGCTGGTGAAATTCTGATAGATGGCATCAACTTGAAGGAGTTTCAGCTTAAATGGATCCGAGGGAAAATTGGTCTTGTAAGCCAAGAACCTGTGTTATTTTCTTTCACTATTAAGGAAAATATTGCCTATGGAAAAGAAGGTGCAACACTGGAAGAGATAAGAGCCGCTGCTGAACTTGCAAATGCTGCTCATTTCATTAATAAATTGCCTCAGGTCGTAGAATCTAGTTTGGTTTATAAACACTTGAGCTGATTTTTTTGTCATTGATCCGAAAAAATTGCAAACTCACTTGTGCTTTTCATACTTTTTTCAGGGCCTCGATACCATAGTAGGTGAACATGGGACTCAACTCTCTGGTGGTCAGAAACAGAGAGTTGCTATAGCAAGAGCAATTCTCAAAGACCCTCGAATTTTACTTTTAGACGAAGCAACAAGTGCGCTAGATGCAGAATCCGAAAGGATTGTGCAAGAAGCACTGGACAAAATTATGGTCAATCGAACTACTATCATCGTTGCTCATCGTTTGACCACTGTGAGAAACACTGATATGATTGCTGTCATACATAGAGGAAATATGGTTCAAATAGGTACTTAACTTTGGTGAATAATTTCATACGTGTACCGTTTTGATCATTTCAGCTAACAAAAAGAAGTTTGTTACTTTAACGGACATTATTTGAATTGATGACCAGGCTCACACACAGAACTAGTCAAGGACCCTGATGGAGCTTATGCTCAGCTTATACGACTGCAAGAAGTTAACAAAGAGTTAGAACAAGTTGCAGGCTATCAAAACAAAATTGAAGCTAATCCAGAATATCTGAGACAGTCGAGTCAAGAAGGGTTGATGATTCAATCTGTAAGTCAAGGATCCTCCGAGGGAAATAGCAGCTGCCATTCCTCTGGTTTTCCCATTAGCAACCGTGAGGCAACCTTAAAAGATCTAGAAGTCGCTCAAGTGGTAGAACCCCTTCCAAGCGTCCCACTCAGCCGCCTTGTAGCCCTTAACAAGCCCGAGATACCAGTTCTTCTGATCGGAGTTTTAGCTGCCACAGTCAATGGAGTTATACTTCCACTTTTTGGTTTGCTCATTTCTATTATGATAAAGATATTTTATGAACCGCCACATGAGCAGAAAAAGCATTCCGTGTTTTGGGCAATAATGTTTGTCGTTCTTGGTATTGTATCATTATTGGTGATCCCTACCCAAGATTACTTCTTTGCAGTAGCTGGATGCAAGTTAATTAAACGTATAAGATTGATGTGTTTTGAGAAAGTGGTTCACATGGAAGTAGGATGGTTTGATGAGCCAGGGCACTCGACTGGTGCCATTGGTGCAAGGCTCTCTGCAGACGCAGCAACTATTCGTGCCTTAGTTGGAGATGCACTTGGTCTGCTTGTTCAAAACATTGGATCAGCAGTTGCTGGTTTGGTCATTGCCTTTTTCGCAAGTTGGCAGTTGGCATTTATCATCCTTCTCTTGCTTCCTTTGATCGGAATCAACGGATACATTGAAGTAAAGTTCATGAAAGGATTCAGTGCAAATGCAAAGGTGTGTTCTAAAACTAATGAATGAGCTAGCTAGCTTTTTTAAGTGCTAGACATGGTCATAATAAAAGAAATGTTGGAATAGGTTATTTATGGTGTTACAAAAGAAACACACTAAAAAGTAATTATTCATTTCATGATGATGTGAATTGTAATTGGCTGTTGCAGATGATGTATGAGGAAGCAAGTCAAGTGGCTAATGATGCAGTTGGGAGTATAAGAACCGTTGCTTCTTTTTGCTCAGAAGAAAAAGTGATGGAGCTGTATAGAATGAAATGTGAAGGCCCTACAAGGACAGGGATATTGCGAGGCGTTATCAGTGGAATAGGATTCGGGGTGTCTTTTCTTCTACTTTTCTGTGTTTATGCAATGAGTTTCTACTCTGGAGCTAGACTTGTAGAGGATGGAAAAGCTACTTTTTCAGATGTTTTCAGGGTAATCATTTCTTTTGCACGCCATATATCTAACATCATTAGGCAAATTTATTCAGAACTAAAGTATATATTATGTTTTTTTTTTGCAGGTTTTCTTTGCTTTGACGATGGCGGCTGTGGGAATTTCTCAGTATAGTTCATTTGCTCCTGATTCCAGCAAAGCCAAGAGTGCTGTCGCTTCCATTTTTGCAATTATAGATCGAAAGTCGAAGATAGACCCTAGTGATGAGACCGGGGAGACAATAGATGACGTGAAGGGTGAGATTCAATTGTGCCATTTGAGCTTTAAGTATCCATCAAGGCCAGATATTCAGATTTTTAGAGACCTTTGTCTAACTATTCATTCTGGCAAGGTAAACATGTAATGTACTTCTAACACACCACTGAATACTGGGTGAGAATTTGCTTGTTGAGTTCTAAACAGTTTATCTAAGATTTTATTTCGTGTTTCAGACGGTTGCTCTGGTTGGGGAAAGCGGGAGTGGGAAATCAACGGTGATAGCTTTATTGCAGAGATTTTATGATCCAGAATCAGGACACATAACACTCGATGGAGTTGAACTTCGAAGATTAAAACTCAAGTGGTTAAGGAAACAAATGGGTTTGGTGAGCCAAGAGCCGGTTTTGTTTAATGACACTATTCGTACAAACATTGCATTTGGGAAGGAAGGTAATGCCACAGAAGCAGAGATTATAGCAGCCTCAGAGTTAGCCAATGCCCACAAATTCATCAGTAGTTTAAGCCAGGTGTTTTTTCTCCCTTATTTGGCCTTTATTATTATTACCATTATTGTTATTATTGTTATTTGAAATTCAAGAAAATGATATTCTCTAACACATCTTCTCCCTCCATTGAGGTTAGTTCCATAGTGAAATCTGTGTGAGCACACTTCAATGAGTGACTAAGATTCGCATCAATTCGCATCAATGATGCCGCTAGCATTCATCATTTCTTGATTTTGTTTGTTATATTACATAATATTGTAGAATATAATTTGGTTGTAGCATGAGTAACAAGTATTTGACAGGGGTATGAGACGATAGTGGGAGAAAGAGGAGTGCAGCTGTCGGGAGGTCAAAAGCAAAGGGTGGCCATTGCTCGGGCAATTGTGAAAAGCCCGAAGATCTTGCTTTTGGATGAGGCAACCAGTGCACTTGATGCTGAGTCGGAGAGGGTGGTGCAAGACGCACTCGACAATGTCGTGGTCAACAGAACCACTGTGGTGGTGGCACATAGGCTCTCAACCATCCAGAGCGCTGATGTTATTGCAGTAGTTAAGAATGGAGTCATCATCGAGAAAGGCAGTCACAACATTCTTATGCAGATTAAGGGCGGGTTTTATGCCTCCCTTGTTGCACTTTACACGAGCAAGCCCAGTACATAATTATTGTTCTCATTCTTTCTTTTTTTTTTTTTTTTTAAGTTCACATTATTTTTGGTCAAGCAGTTATAGACGAGAAATTATAGCAGTTTGGTGGTTGTATCGTATGTTTATCATATGAAACTGGATCAATTAAACTAAAAGAACCTGGACTACAGGAACACACAAAGCTTATGTTTAAGCTGTCACCTAGTTATTCTCATAGGCCGTTGATCTCTGTGGTGCTTCAACCAGAGCACGGAGCTCAGATTATTCTGTCTAAATACTGAACTTGGAACTTTTCTTTTTAGGTACTATGTAACTGATGATCACAGACCCGTAAGAATTGTTTATGTGCTATGAAACATTTTATGAAGTTGTTGACTTGATTTTAGAATTAATATTCCAGGATACGGGTCTGGTTCTAGCATATGATACAGCAAAATATGTAGTTTCCTTGCTGGTAATATGCAGATTTCTTATTCTGGTGTGAGCAGAGATAACAAGTGATTTGGTTTATGTTGTATCTTTCTGGCTATCTTGAACTGGGTTTTTATCAAATAATATAATTATTTCTTCTACACGCCTATTGTTTCTATCACCATGATTTTGTTTAATAAACTTACTTCTAATAATTGACTTACTTTTGCCTACCCAGTCAAAGTCCTGATATTGCATTACTCTTTCTTGAACAGGGTTTTGATATAGATATAGATTTTTATTTTTTATTTTTTTATTTTTTGTTTTTTTTACATTTTTTCAAGTGAAGATTGGTATTGGGTTCCGGCTTGGTTGTTGAATAAATTTCTTGTTTCAATAAAGAAAATCTGCCACAGCCAATTACTCACTTGAGCATAGTACTACTCCACCAGCCCCTTGAAGGACCTCTGGCTTTCAATTCACATTTACAGCCTACTACTGTGTCTTTTTGCGCATCAACAGTTACTCCTCTGCCGCATTCTTCTGAATTTCAGATGAGTTGGTTCGTTTGCAGCTCCAAGTTTCCGATGTTAGAGACGATTCAGAGCACCATGTACTACTCTCAAGCTCACAGAAGGAAAGTTGTGGATCATATGCAAAATATCTACTGCAATATATTGCTTGGTTCAGGCCAAGTGGCATTGTGTAATTTGTTGGATACAGAATTGAAGCAAGGGAATATATATATATATACATATATATATATATAGCTCTCAGCAAGGAAGATCTTGGTAATTGTCCTGAACTGGCATCTTCTACGGTAGATTAATTATGCTCAAACTAGGAACAAGAGACCTTTTTTCTTTTTTTGAAGCTTCTGATTCTAGAACGTAAACACATAATGTTCTTGTCATAGAAGAACACCTCCAACATCTACTGAGTTCGATGCATTTGTTGATTCACTAATCCCAACAACAATAATTGGAACAATATGGTTAAGTCGATCGATAGGAATTTTGTATATTAGAGCACGAAAATACAATAAATTCAAGCCCCGATCAAACACCAACCAAATTCTTATTGAGTATGTATTCATGAAAAAGTGTGTCAGATCAAACACGAGATATGATGCAAAACAGGATGATTTAAGCTCAAGTTGTAAAAGTGCTTTTATTAAATGATTTAAATACTCAGTTTGGCTAAAAAGAGGTGGAAACACTTTTGGCTGAGGATGTATTCGTTAAAAGGTTAAAGAAGTCTCAAATGAACTTCTATTCAAAATTTTAACTTACAAAGTAGTTGTTTATGGCTGTTAGAAATACTTTTACAAGAGGTTCAGAGGTTCAAAAGTGTGCGTTTCCTCCATCTAGCCGTTGCATTTGGGATGACCTTTTTGATCGATATAATTTTTGGCATGTCGGGATTTGATCCGGTCATTTGCCTCTCAAGAAGCACAACTCTTTGGCAGTTTTTTAAATTTTTTAAGAGGCGTTTGGTATAGTATTCGAATCCTATTCTTTAAATTAATTCAGAATCAGCTTTTACGTAGAAAGTTAGAAAGATAAATCCTTCAAACTTTTCTTATAAAAGTTATTTCTGGATTTGAAGAATAGGATTCGAATCTTATACCAAACGCGTCATAGTTTTTAATTACTAAGATTATTTTAAACAATTTTAAACCTGGCAAACAATTTCTACATGATCAGATAAACATCTCAAGAAATACTACCAAAAAAACATTTGCACCTTGAGACAAAAAACTGAATGACATTAGAACTTTGACTTTGACCAAAAAAGTTATTTTATGAAATTGAATCATTATATTTTATAAAATATTTTTAGAAGTTAAAAAGAAAATGTAATAGTAGCCAAAATAATCTTTCCTACATGATTTCTTAAGTTTAAATAATTTACAAATTCTTTGGAAATTGCGACTATTGAACATGGCTAAAATGTGAATTGGCGTAACTTTTCGACTAAACTATATTTCAACTAAATTATATTTTGATTAGATATCATTAAATAGTTGCGACTATTGAACATGGCTAAAATGTGAATCGGCGTAACTTTTCGACTAAACTATATTTCAACTAAATTATATTTTGATTAGATATCATTAAATATATAGTTTTTTTATAATCCAAAACAAGTTTGTAGACATCGAAATACTCCTTTAAGCATGATTTCTCATGTTTTGAAAAGCATTCAAAATGATTTTGAAAAACATTTCTAATAAAAAAAAAATAGTTTTGATTATTAAAAAAGATTTGGTAAAATTTGTGCTGCAATTCAACAAATTAAAAAAAAGACTAAGGAGATAAATCTATATTGACTCGACTTGTATCTTCGATCTTCCTCTAAAGTATTTCTTCAAGTTTGGTTCTTTGAATAAAGCCGATGTAAGTCATTTTCCTTCACACTTAAATACTTGATCATCTTGAGCTTTGAAATTGAATATTTTAACTATGAGAAAATTAGGAGAAAAAGACCATTTTAAATTGCAATTTGGGCATATTTTAAAGTGTTGAGGTGAAGAGTCTCATTGAAGAATATAGAACTTCTTACAAAGATCCAGGCTCATAATCTAAACAACTCAGAAATCTCGGATTTATTTATAAAATATACCATTTTCTAAATCTATTCATAAAATACTATTTTTAGAAATTTGGTATTTTTTAGAGGTACTCGAGGTAACTAATCAAGTTACTTGTGGTAACAAAGAGTTACTTGAGGTAACTAATCTGATTACCTCAAATAATTTAACCAATTATCTTAAATACTTCATTAATTAGTAAAAAAAATGATATATTTCTAAATATTTTTAAAAGTGGTATTATTTTAAATAATTTTGAAATTTTTCAAAAATTTAAAAATATGGGATTTATCCTTAATTATCAATCCGTTATACTCCAATGTGAATTAAAATAATTAAAAATTTATTACGATCTATAGAAACTCATATAGCGACTACACAAACTATATATATATTCCTGTTTTACATGCAATTTATGACTTTTAATCTAACGAACTAGACACATAAATCTTCTTCTGGTTTCATTATAATTAACAAATTATCTATCAGTGGTCAGTTAAATATAAGCATTAAGAATAGAATTGAAAAACTCAACTAGAAAAAATAATTCATTGACCAAATTGAAAGAAAAAAATTTAAAGCGTCATTGTTAGGCTACATCATAGCCCTAAAAAATAAAATTAACTCATAGCTAACTAAGAAAAACTATAAATAAATACACAGTCTTCAAATAAAAAATTAAAGAGAAAGAAAAACTACTCTAAGAAATTCTTCGTTAATTACTTGCAGCATTCCCTATCGCACCAAAATCTACGTTCATGCTCTCTGTCGCTATTATTGTGCTATAATGGTTACTGGTATGTTCTCGGCTCCCCTTATCTATAATAAATCTGTGCTGCTTCATCGCACTATAAGAGTGTGCAAAAAAACTGCTAAACCGACTAAACCAAAAAAACTGACCGATCGAAAACTGAAAAAATCGAAACCAAAAGAACCGAAAACCAAGAAAACCGAAAATTGAAAAACCGACTGAATCGATACTTTATATTTTTCCTTTTTTATTTAATTATTTACAATATTGAAATATTATATAACATTAAAAAAATTTCCTAAAACTACTACTTCATAATCTTTTAAAATTTTCTTCAAACCTAAATGTTATTATTTATCAACTCTTTATAGACCCAACAGTGTTTTATTTTGTAATTATCTAACACCTAAATTATTATATTCAAATTTGATTTATATATCTAAATCAATATTGATCCATTTGAATTTTTATATTTATGATTTTATGGTTATTTTGTACTACTATTTCGCAAGTAGTTGCAGTTTAAAGTTAGAATATTCTTTAAAAAAAAAAGAAAAAAAAAACACAATAGTTTTTTTAAAAAAAAATTGTTCTTTTTATTGGTTTCAAACAAAAAACCAATCAACCAAATCGAAAAACCGACCGAAACAAGCCCCAAAAATCGAAAAAATTGACCGATTGTTTTCAAAATTAAAATATTCAGTTTTTTCAATTAAAAAACCGATCGAACCGACTAAATAATCGGTTGATTTTTTTTATATATTTTTCTTAATCTGTCGATTTTTTATTTGATTTTTTTATATATTTTTCTTAATCAGTCGATTTTCGATTTGAGTCCTAAAAAACCAAAAACCGACCAATTTGTTTGATAGGTCTAAAAAAAACGACTAAACCAAGCGATGCTCACCCTACTGCACCGACATTGAGAAATATGCTTTTACTTTTGGGGGAATTTGTCAATTACCCTTAATTAAACATGATTACCCCTTTTTTTTATAATCTTCTACTCATACCCTTTTTTATTTGTAAACTACCTAAATTACCCTTAAAAATAAACGTGAATAAATCGGTCCTTTCATAGTCTCTCTTCCTTCTCTCTCTAAAAATTGTCGAACGCTCTCCTCTCTCTCTCTCTCTAAAAAGGGCCGAACGCTCTCCTCTCTCTTTCTATCTAAAAATGTCCGAAATCTCTCTCATCTCTCTCTAAAATCGCACACTCTCTCTTCTATCTCTGTAATTGTCATCTTCGTTGAATAAATCGGCTTGGAGTGGGTTTTGTGGTCGATTCATCGGAAAAAAAATAACCTACCGGAGGCATTTTTGCCGATAAAGCTCGGAATCGGCGTGGGAGATTAATGCAAGCTTCTCATGTAAACCAATTGTTTACAGCTTAGTTTCTTTTTAAGCATAGACGTGAACAAGTTGTTTACTATTACTTGCGAAACTAGCTGATTACATTTTTGTCTCTCTAATAGAGGTTGAAACTCTTGTTTACAGTTATCGGGAAAAAAAAAAATTAATTATAACCAAAGCACTGAAGCAGATCTATAAGTTATAGCAGTTGTTTACAGTTTAGTTTCTTTTTAAGCATAAACGTGAACAAATTGTTTACTATTACTTGTGAAACTAGTTGATTCCATTTTTGTCTCTCTAATAAAGGTTGAAACTTCTTGTTTACAGTTATCAGAAAAAAAAAAAAAAAAAAAAGGTAAATTATAGCCAAAGCACTGAAGCAGATCTGTAAATTATACCAGTTGTTTACAGTTTAAGTTCTTTTTAAGCATAGAAGTGAACAAGTTGTTTACTATTAGTTCCGAAACCAGTTGATTACATTTTTGTCTCTCTTGTAGAGGTTGAAACTTCTTGTTTACAGTTATCAGGAAAAAAAAAGTTAATTATAGCCAAAGCACTGAAGCAGATCTGTAAATTATACCAGTTGTTTACAGTTTAAGTTCTTTTTAAGCATAGACGTGAACAAGTTATTTACTATTAGTTCCGAAACCAGTTGGTTACATTTTTGTCTCTCTTATAGAGGTTGAAACGTCTTGTTTACAGTTATCAGGAAAAAAAAAAGTTAACTAAGGGTAAAATTGGAAACGTAGGTGAAAAAACGGGTAACAAATTATTCACATTTTAAAAACGGGTAAGTTGAAAATATCCAACCCAAAAACGGGTACTGGGTCTAATTTTCACTTTACTTTTCCCTACTTGTTATTCTTTTGTTATGCTCCTTTCAAAATCGGCAGGCTTCACTCCTGTGGATGTGGTCCATTGGGCTTCCTTTCACGTAGTTTTTAAAAAGTCCATGAGTCAAGAAAGAAAGTCCACCACCTCATTACATTCCAATTAATCCAGTTTAATGATGGGTTTCTAACAGTTATACCTACAAAAATCGAAAAGAATTACAAAAATACGAAAGTTAGGATTTTTTCTAATTTTTGTACAGTTTTAATTAGGGAAATATCACTTTTTAAAAATATTTAAAAAATTACTATTTTTAAAATAATTATTAGTTACCGATTTCTGGAAACTGGTTACTGGAAACTGGTTACCAGTTATAAAAATCTTCGATTAATAGTTACCAGTTTCTGGGAACTGGTTATTAGAAACTAGTTACTATTTTAAAAAATGGTATTTTATAAATATTTTCTAAAAAATAGTATTTTCCTAATAAAAACCGTACCGCACCGTGAAAAACACAAAAGTACCGTATTTTTCCAATTTTTTTTCAAAAATACCGTATATTTTCTAATTTCCCCTTTAATGATTTGTCTTCTTCAATGTAACATACCTCATCAATAGTCTCCAGCATCCTTACGTGACAATTAAAGTGCACCCAGATTCGATTTTCAAAGGAATCAACTTTATGGCCTGATTCTTTTATTTAATTGAATTGGGCCTCTTCAAAGCATATGGGCTTTAAATAAGATTGGAATTTGATTTGGACTTTTGCGATTGGGCTTCCTTATCATCTTTGTCTATCTGTTTTGGAAAATATCACTTTAAGCATTCTTTCTATCAATATATCTCAACCTGCTCAGTTTAACAAAACACCACAAATTAAGATAAAGAACCCAAAAAATAATAATAATAATAAACTCAGTTTAACAAAACACCACAAATTAAGATAAAGAACCCAAAAAATAATAATAATAATAAACTGCAAAATTAAGCTCGAAAGGTATGTAAAGAATGTATAAATATGAGCACATCACAAGTTCCAAGAGAAAAACAGCAAAACATGATAATGGACAAAAATAAGAAAAAAATAAACTGGCACCATCAAAATGGATGGCGATTAATGGTTCCAAAGAGCTACATCAGAAAACACATCCATTGGGATATTCAGAACCTCAAGTACACCAGTACACTTAGACCTAACAAATCACAGAGCTAAGTTATTGCTGGTATTCATTGGAATAAATTTTAAGAAAATATTTTTGTAAAATTATTTTCAAAAAATATCATAATTTTGTAAAATCTAGAATGAAATTAGTTATTTAAAATTTTTCTTTTACAAAATATTTCAGATCGTGATCTAATATAGACTATCTCTAGATCTAAACAAAAGTAATACCTGAATTCACTCCACAATCTTCTCGTCTTCCCGTCTATTCTCAAAAGTCATTTGATTGATCCGGTACATGGTCATCTTCTTGATTCCCAACAAAGAGATATGTAGACGAATAAGAAGACAATCTCCTCGAACCAATTTCTCAGGGATGGGTGAAACACCAAGGACTGTAAAGACCTGGGGCTGACCGAATTTTCTCTGCTCTCTCTTTCTCTCTCTCTTTCTGTTATGCATGTGACATACTCCTCTCAGGGGTGTTTCACGTGTAGTTCATTAAACTAACAGCTAGAGCAATTTTCTCTTAACTATAGAGAAATTAGTAAACCATATTGGGCTTATTGGGTTCAATTGATCATCAAATACTATTAGGCTTTAATATGAGCTAAACAGGGGACCAGATGGATGCATAAAGCTCAAGCTCTAATGAACTATATGCCCATAATTATACTTAACTCATAATTATGATTGGACCTTATCCATTAATATTGGGGCATACTACTATAGGCCCAATATTGAACTCTTGGATTAAATGTTATTTATTTTCTATGAAGCTTATTAATAACTAATTAGCTCGATCCATTTAGCATATACTATATTTATAGACATACTCCCAATATAATGTCGTATCAGTAGGGTGAAATTACCATATTACTCCTCTGATATATATTTACATTTGAGTTGTCATTTCTCATCTAATAGATAATAGTTGATTATAGTGTTTGTATCTGCTTATACCAACACAGTCAAATTCACATAGTGAATATGAGAGTCCTGGTTTATATTATCTAAGCACTTGAAAAAACTCAAAGTGACATTATTTGCGTGGTGTCTATCATGACTAATGTTTTACATATTTTATCTATCTTATCTTCCAAAATATCAGAGTTTGAACCATAAATCGAAACTAGTCCTTTAGCAACTCAAAAAAATAAAACACATAAAAGTAAGTTTGTTAATAACTAGGATTAAGGTTTTTTATAATAGTGCTAGATTAGTAAAATTAGAAATTTAAGTTATGGTACTTAACCTCAAATTCTAATTTATTCGGTCCTGATGCTTTTATAACTTTCTTATAACACACTAGTATTTCTATCCGAAGACTCACTTCAATAATTGGAGACTTCATTAATCAAATAGACAACACTACATTCTATGGCATAGTAAAGTATTCTGTCTTCAATATATAGAATGCGAATAATTTAATTTAGACACAATGAAATAAGAATATAATTCTTTATTACTCATTACATGTTTCGGAATCTTTTAGATGTTTGTATAAGATAAATATAGACATGATATGTATATTAATGTGACATAAATGAAATAGAAATTCATGACATAGAATTTATTAATAACAAATAGATAACAAATAATCCGATAAATATTGTTTATAATGTCAAAATAATAAACTGCTTTATAGGACATTATTCTAATAGTTATGAGCTACAAAGTTGATGGTGCAGGGGATAACAGAAATGTCTCAGAGATTAAAACCATCGAGAAGAAACTTGTAGTCCTAAACAAAGCAATCCACTTCCCAATTCCCCAAAGGCATATTCCTTTTAACAGCTTGTAGCACGTTTGCCGCATCTTCTTCTAAGATTTCGCACTTAAAAACCAAAATCTCTTAGCCAACCTAAGAGCAGTCCTTACTGCCAAGGCTTCTACAGTATCTGGCTCAGTAAAATATATTACCTCAGTATAAGCTAACAACACCTTATTTTTGCTATTACTTGTATCCTTTTAACACATCCTGACATCTCTACTGAGCTTGATCCAATTGGCAGTATGAGGTAGCCAACATTGAGTCTCTAACCTAACGGCTTGTGATTTAGCCAATACCTCTTGGAATTCTTTAAAGTTGCACATGATTCCCTGATGGATTGCCATAATATCAAAAGTTTTAGCATTAAAAAGACTCTTATTCTGACCTTTCCAGACTCCCAAAATTAAGATTGAGGCATAAAGCAAGAGCTCTTGGACAACTCACATTCCGTTAGAGTCGAGGAAGGAGTCCAATACTTCATATCTGGAGTTGGCAAAAATAGACAATCTTAAGTACCAAGGAGACATGAACAAAAGGAGAGCTATAATGGGACACTTGAAAAATAAGTGCACTATCATTTCTACCTCTCCATTGCAAAAAGGGCACGTTGTGCTGCTCAAAGGCATAGGAGAACACATAATTGACTAAAGAGGTACAGCTTTAGTGAGTAGTGACCACCAGAGTAACTTCTACCACTGATGCAACTTGGAGTGCCAAATCTTCTTTAAACGACTCCTGTGTAATGGAGAGTACGAGAATCTATATTTTTTTATCAATATGGTAAGCAGATTTTACGCTAAAACACCTTGACTTACTCGTTACCCATGACCATTTATCCAATCTAGTAGAGGACAGTCATATTCGTAGAATCTCTCTCACATCGCCAGTTCAAAGGTAGTCTGAAATTTCCGCACATTCTTTATAGGCCCTGGAAATTTAAAGTTGGCAACCCAAGCAAAACCTAGACCGAGTGGAACAATTGGTCTATGTATAAAGTCAACACAATGAGGCACCCAAGGGTCAGACCAAATAATGATATACTCATCTGTACCAAATATTCACCATGTTTTTTTAGTAAGGCTATAAGGTACCTTAAAGTGCCAAACACTACAAGAGGTATCAGTTTTTTATTGGAAGATAGAATTAATAAACTGGGACCCATTTGAAGTCTTATTTCATCTTCAGTGAAAAACTGACATCGTGTCGATCTCACCTAAAGTGTCATTTCATTTTTTAGTGAAAACCTAATACCTCTTATGTTGCTTGGTATCTTAAGGTATCCCATAGTATTACTCTTTTTTTTTTTTTTTTTAAGCAATGTTATGGGGTGTCAGTGGTACCCAGCACCATATGACATAACAATCTGTTACTGTGTGATTATCATTAACAATCTGAGTCCTACATTTATCCTATCTGAAATATAATTATAATAATCTAATAAAATGAGTAGAGTAGAAAAAATAGTCGTTAAATTCTATCCAACTTTATGATACCATATTAGTTAAGTTATTGTTTCCAGATTTGTCAAACATCTTTGGTATTTCAGTATAAGTGAAATTTGAAATGGACTTAGGGCTACTTACAAAAATTCAAGCTATAATAAAAAAATTGAAAAATCTCAAATGGGTTGAGACTTTTGAAAAATCCCAAATTTATTAAAAATATCACTTTCTAAAAATATTTAGAAAATATAATTTTTAAAATTTGATATTTTTTTTAAAGATATACGAGGTTAGTGATTAAGTTAGTTGAGGTAACTAGTCCGATTACCTCAAGTAACTTGACTAATTACTTTAAGTACCTCATCAATTAGTAAAAGATGATACTTTTCTAAATATTTTGAAAATAGTATTTTTTTTAAAAATAATTTCACAAAAAATTTGAGAATCTTGGATTTTTTATTTTTTATTTTTTAAAACTTTACCATATTAATTCTAATTTTCTATTGACTTATTTAGGGCTTTTTAACCAAATGGCCTAATTTTGGATCATAGTTTGTAAAATAGTCTTTTTTCAAATACTGTTAAAAAATGACTATTTCAAAAATGGGCACCAATCCAATAAATATTTTCTTTTTACCTATCCATAGGTATTATTTTGGCCAATTAAAATTGGTCACACACGTCTTTTCATGATAAAAGGAGGTGAGAGAAAAGCATTAAATAATGTGTATTTATTTTTATTATTATTTTTTTCAACTACTTAAATTACACTAGTCATTAGATCAATGATCCAACAGCTCAAAAAAAAGTACTTATAAATAGGTTAAAAAAAAATACCTACCAGATTGGAAACCTTTAAAAATTATTTAAAAATAACCGTCTTTCGTATTTAGTATATCAAAATATATTGATTTATTTTTTAAAAAATTGATTTATTTTTTAAAAAATTAATTTACTTCATAAAATAATGATTTAATTTATAAAAAATAGATCAACTAAAAAATTTTCCATTATCAAAATAAATTACAAAACGGCCATTAATCAAATAGGTGTAAAAAACGGGAATTATTTAAAATGATCTTAAATAAAAGGACATTTCTAACAAATACTCACTTATTTATGAGTTTCTGGATTTGGGCCTACTTATGGGCTACCTGCGGTCCAGTCCAAAAGTTATGCTGAAATTACAAAACTACCCACCGAAAACAACCAAATGGACTCATCTTCTCCCACGACCACTTGAATTGGAACTTCTCTGTAGTATCTCCACCTCTGGTACTTGGACATATTTTTACCAGATCCTCTGGTGGACGCCGACGCTCCCTCGGGAAAGTGAAATGGACGCGCCGCCGATCTACCGTCTTCCCCAAGACACGCTGCACCAGATCTTCTCGGGCCTTCCCCTCCGTCAGATCATGATCTGCCGCTCAGTCTGTAAGCTCTTCAACCAAGTCTTGACCTCATCATGCTTCACAGACCTCATCTCCACCAGATCATCTCTCCAACTCCTCGCCCTCCGGCCCCCTCACCACCGCCACGTGCCCTCTCATCCCGGTCTCCACGTGTTCGACCCTGATCAGAATCAGTGGCTCAGATTCAACCTCGATTTCCTTCCCTTCGGGTCCCTCCACCCGGTCGCGTCCTCACTCGGACTCGTTTACCTCTGGGGCGACTCAACCGATTTGTCTTCGGCTCCGAACAAGTCCCTCGTTGTCTGTAACCCTTTGACTCGCCAGTTTCGGGTCTTGCCTCAGCTGGGTTCGGCTTGGTCTCGTCACGGCTCGGTCCTTGTCGACTCGTCGAGTCGAGTCATGGTGTTGACTGAGCTCGCTGCGCTTTACTTCTCCGGCTCGAGCCAGTGGTTTAGCTTCTCTTCGAACTTGCCTTCGAAACCCAGAAGCCCAATTTTGGTTTCCGACTCGGTTTATGCTCTTTGCGATGTGGGTTCGCCATGGCGGAGCCAATGGAAGCTTTTCTCGTGCACAGTCGCGAAGATGAAGAACTCGCAGACGTGGAATCGGCTTGAGAGGCATGAGTGGGGGGACGTGTTTGATATATTGAAACGACCCCGTTTGGTGAGGGGGAATGGGAACCGGATTTTGATGGTTGGTGGGTTGAAATCTTCGTTCTCGTTGAACTCGTCGTGTTCAACGATTTTGATTCTGAGGTTGGATTTGGATAGCTTGGAGTGGGACGAGGCGGGACGGATGCCGGTAGATATGTTTAGGTGCTTTCAGGAGTCGAGTAAGTTCAAGGTGTTTGGTGGAGGAGACCGCGTTTGCTTCTCGGCAAAGAGGGTTGGGAGATTGGCGTTGTGGGATTACTGTTCCGGCAAAGGCGAATGGCGGTGGATTGACGGCGTGCCTGGAAGTGGCGACGGTCTTTGCCGGGGATTCGTCTTTGAGGCTAGGCTTACCGCATTGTTGCCTTGAGGACTTTGAGGTTGGTTATATTTACAATTAAACACAATGTTGTTGTTTTTGTCATTGTTGTCTTTGTATTTAGAAATTGAAATAGAGAACTTGCAATTGTTGTTAAGTGTACTTGTTTATGGGACTCAAAGAGAATTTCATTTCTGAATTTCTTGGCAGCTAATTACCTGATGTATTGTATTTACATTCACAAATTAAATTCATAATTCTTGTTATAAAAAGGAGAAAGAATATTACTTTTTGTCACTTTGCTTATTGTCTGTTTTAGTTTGTGTGTGTGTATAAGTTGATGTCCTATTACTATGGGACTAAGAAGGTAGCTAACTATAGCTTGTGTGATGGTTTTTACGTTTCTGTCTCTGACTTGCTTTTGAAAGACTAAAATTGATGCATGAGTAAATAATAAATATTAAGTTGCTTTTTAGTTCTTCTCCGGCACAAAGTCAGAAGCGTGTGTTAGCCTTCTCATTACTAAATCTCAAAGTGACCTTTTTGGTTATTGTGTTCGATTCTTAGATTTTGCATTTAACTTTGTTCTTACCCATGTACCTTAAAGTTTGCTGTATCATTTTTTATTCTCAATGCATGCGGTAGTTACTGTTCCTTTGTCTGTGAAATATTGATACATTTAGCTATTCATTCATATGTACTTGATTGTGGACTTGTGACTGTAGTTCCTTTGTAAGGACTAGCTGCATATTCTGCAGCCTTTTAGTTAGTAGATGGCGGGCCCTTAATGGGGGGTAATCTTGATGTAGGATAATATGAGAAAAGAACGAGAATTGGTAAATTAGTAAAAGATGAATAGAATTAAGACGGAAACATATGAATAGGTAGAAAACCAACAGAACTCTCAGAGAGAGAATTAGAGATGGAGAAAATTCGATAATCATTCAATTTATTCATTCATAGTTTGAAAAACAATCACACAGCCAAGCCTCTTTATAGATAGGCAATTGAACATATATAAGAAAAGTAGACAAATTCTAGAAACAGACAAAAACTTGTAAATTAAATCTAGTTACCGAAAGAAAAAGAAGTACTAAATAAGAATAGTAATAGTAATATTCCTGTATTACTCCTTTCCTATTCTCATTAAATCTTCCAGAAAATTTTCTTAAGAATCAATTCACGTGTTGCTTTGCCACCAGCTTGCTCACTAATTGACCTTTATATATTTAAGTGACATCTTAGCAAGGTTTATATAGCATTATGTGCTGTAATTTGTAATCATAAAAATAATGTTTAGAAGAATTCTATGGCCTTTAGTGATTATATGAGGTGAAATACATCAATTATTTGGCGACATGATGAGATGTCAAACATACCTTGTTAAGATGCCTCAAGATCTTTTGATGAATATGTCAAATGCTTATTTGCTAGGTGAGTTTCTGTCTTAAACTGTTATTCTTTGTCTTATTTATTTATGGTGTTGTCGTGTCCTACTGTCTGTGTTCTTTGTTGAGCCTTCATTTTTTAGCAATAAATAAAACCTTATGTGGATAGAATTTTGCTCCCTCTTTGAAGACGATTGTAGTACATTGTATCTCAGTCATAGTCAAAAGCTTGCAATTAAGAGTAATTCTATTAGGTCTCCGGTATCAACATTATGGGTATTTTCTCTTGGCTTAATTTCTTGAATTGCTCAAAGAGTAGTGTATAGGGTGAGGTAATGTGATATAGCCTTTATAGAGTACTTACTTGCATAAGCATTTCCTTCTGTGATGAGAATGCGTTACTTTAGATAGACACTTTGGTTTAGTTTCTAACTGTACATTAGAATTTGAGATCTGGCTTGAAATTAAGTTCGGAAACATCCGAAAAATCTTCAGCTTTGCATCATTGTAAATCATAGGAGGCTTGTTTTCACAAGAAATGTATGTTTTAAATTTGTGTCAATCCACATCTAGGCAAATACTAGTATTCATCTTTGGTTGTTTGTTTGATTGGAGCGTAATTTCATGACTCTAAACTTAATCTAGAAATCGTGCAATACTTTGTAATGTCTGTTGCACTACATCATTCTTTTTAGTCCAACTATTAACTCGGAGACTTAGGGTATTTGAGGAACACGGTGGAACTTTAAAGCAAGAAAGTATGAATTATATTTCTCTTGTTTATAAAGCTTTACAGTTGTTAGAATGGTTACGAATGAGGGGCATGTAGCCTATACAAGAGTGGCAAGATTATGCCGCTTTTCATGATTTTAGAAAGTTTCTAGGTTGCATATTCCTACTACTTGCCATAGTTCTAGAAACTCCTAACAACTTGCAAAGTCCATGCCCACTTTGTCTAGTCATGTCTAGAAGCTTGTAGTACCATTCGACATTGATCAACACGTTCTAGAAGTTTGTGGCACCATTTGGCTCTTAGTCCGCCTGCACACGCACACCCATGTGGATGTTCTAGAATATGTTGGAACACGTTGGATGGTGCTAGAAGCTCCTTGACGTGGCTGGGCATGGCATGCTTGGACCTTACAAGTTGTTGAAAGCTTCTAGGTTTGGGTAGACAAGTGCACAAGGGCTATGCAAGTTGTTGAAAGTTTCTAGATCCATGGCAAGTTGTAAAACATATGAAGAAATGTCTTAGGTATATCTATTGCATTATCTATGTGCATTCTAGATACCTTGTAGGATCTTCATGTACATTCTAGATACTTTGTAGGATGATGACAAGTGGCATAATCCTAACCTCTCTTGTACAGTAAGCCACTTGATAAATAGGCCTCATGCCTTTCATTTGCAATTAATGTGGAGTGAACTAATCAATTGTAGAACTTTGTAAACAAGTGTGATAAAAAGTAGGAGGATTTCACACAAATTTCCTTAATCTCAAGTTCAACCTTGTTCTTCAAAGATTCTCTTTGCGGTTGCTAGTATGGTCCTAAGTGCTGCATGATTGTTATTTAAAATCTAGGGTCATCACAGTAAATTGCAGCAGACCTTTTCGGTTATGTGATCGAAACATTTGTATAAGTTATTTATCTTCTTAAGCATTCATGAAATTCTCCCACATTATACTTGTTTCCATGAGCACTTGTGATGTATTTTGAAAATAAAAGGTATTAGTCATTTAACTTAGTTGTGTTTTTTGGTTATTGGAATTGGATCTTGGACTGAAGATTAAATGGAAAAATTGGTTTAGCCATTAGCTAAAAAAAATTGTACTTGTACTTTCTACTATATATGGCAAAGTTATGCCCTAGTGATCTCATTCAATGAGCTGTTCTGCAAATTCTTGGCTAGGACTACTTTGGAGAAGAGCTAAGAAATACATCTCTTTTGCTTATGGAGGTACATTCTGTTAGCTGTTAGTTTCAAGATAGTTTGTCTTGTTGTTTGGACTTTTAAGAATGGTTAACTCGTCATTGAACTGTAACTTGTCTAGACGAGTACAAAGCTGACGCAAATCTAGAGAAAAGCCAAAAAGGGTAATAGAAAAGTACTCTTATCTTGTAAATTTTCAGTACATTCTTTTAATTCATCCATGTGATGGTTCTTTTTGTGTCATCAAGTTTCTATGACGATAATTTCAATCAATAAACGTATATATATAAAAGAGTTACAGCAATTGCTGGCTTATTGTATCTTTAAGAATGATCTAATTCTGGTCCGTCTCCTTCAGATCCTGTAAAGCCATCAAAAACACAGTAAGAATAGGCAAAGATAAAATTTAAAGTGGTCAGAACTTGTGTAAATTCTTGTTAGGCCATGAAGTACGTACTGTTGGAAAGAGACATTGATAGCTCCAGAAGCTGGATCTGCAATGGAAGCAAAGGCTTCTTGTGATAAGTCGATAGTACCCCTACACGATCCAGGTGGACAGTGGTCAACGATTTTGACCACTACAGATCCACCCAAACAAGGCATTGGAGTGCCCAAGTTCGTGCCACTAAGGCAACTGACTTGGTACATTTTTCCACATGCTGCTCCATTGTTGTATATTGCATCACTTGCTGCTGCAATCATCACTCCTTGGTCTTTGAAACCGTAACAACTAGAAGCTGCAAATTAGAGCGAAGGGAGCTTGTTACATTTTTTCACATCTTATTATATGAGTGGATAATATTCATATATATATATATGTGTGTGTCATTTTATTATATGGTTATTTCGATGTAGAAAAACAGAAAAGAAACTTGTTTTAAGATTGTTTACGCTGATAGGGAGGAGTGTAAAAGGTAGCAATGCCGGTTTCTTGGGCATAAACCAACGAATGGAAGCTCAAATTCAACCACAGTGTAGCAATGGCTACGAAAATAAATTGGTGAAACTGTGGCGATGCCATTGTTTTGCTGAAGTTCAGAATTAAACTATGAGAAAACTTGGCAAAAACCTCAGAAGCAACTTTACTTTTGACTCTTTGAGGAGTGTATTTATATTGGTGATCAACTTATGGGGAGATTAGCTATTTATACTGGTTTTAACACTTAGTTATCCATAACTCAATAGTAGATATAGTTTGATACAGTGTAAATGGGAATGTTTTTGACACTTCAGAGTTTATTGATGGTGATATCGAGTACAATGTCGTCTTACAGGACAGTTTGTTCAAGTTAAAATATCTGAGCTTGGTGGCTCTGCCGGCTTATGGACAGAGGAGTTTAGAACAAGAAGCATGTACTTCTAATTTTACACAATATATTAGTTAGATGGCAACAATTTTGGCCTGCAATTACATTATAACATCAAATTAAGTTATAAGCCTGGAAGATAGTTTTGCTACAATTGTACTTTCTTGTCTCCTATTGTGTTTCTTTGTTGTCGTTCGGGGTTATATTGAAATATCTAATATCTTTGGAGGAAAATTGAAAATAGACTTCTAGTTATAAATAATAGTTGGGATAATATCATTTTTATACCTGTATTTTGACGCTTTGTTCAGTTTATATTTTTTGTTTTGGTTATTATCAATATTGATCCTTAGATTTAATATTTGCTACAAATGTATACCCTGACACTAATTTAGAATAGTTAATTTACCAAGATAATTTAATAAATCTATTCTCGAATCAGTTTTTATATGGTTTATTTTTAATTTTTTAAACTGTAACTTAGTAAATTAACTGCTCTAAATTAGTGTCAGGTATAAATTTGTAACAGATTTCAAATCTAAAAGTCAATGTTGATAATAACCAAAACAAAAGGTATAATTTGAACAAAGTGTCAAAATACAAGGTATAAAAATGATAATATTCCATAATAGTTTGTAGTGAATGATTAGGTGATTATTAGTCGAATTTTGGAGCACAATTACCCATGCAAGAAAACCATCCATCTCAAGAGTTTTGCTGATTGAAATTTATGTTTGCAAATGGTGTTTATTTTCTAATATTGTGCGCATCTGAAAGGGGCTTTTACTAAAATAGCATATGTTGATACTTTATTATAATAGATGACTATTCATTAGTTTTCTGCAAAAAAATAACAAAATAAAAAGAAAATAAAAATAAACCTTGACTTTTCACTACATCAAAATAATATCCTAACGTTCCAGATTTCTGGAAATCTGTACCATGTGAGAAACACAAAATAAAAGGTAAAACGTTAAACGATGTCGTTCCATCTGCCTAAGCCTACTCTCGAGTTTATCTCTTAGGCCCGGGTTTGGTTAGGGTAATGAAAAAGAATAGAATAGAAGCAATTATAAAGTAACTCAATTTCATTGTTTGGTTAAAAAATTCAAATAGGAAAAGTCTTTCAATTGGAAAGAAATATATGGTAGAATTTTATTCTACCCAATTTTGGGTGGAATTTTATTCTACTAAGGTGCAATGGAATACTATTTAATTAAATCATTTAATTAATAAAAAAATAATTTAATAAAATAATGAAATAACGTAAGATAATTTAATAAAATGATAATTTAATTAATAAAATAATAATTAACAAAATAATGAAATAATACAATAAAATAAAATAATGCTAAATATAAAATAATTTACTAAAATAAAATAGTAATTTAATTAATAAAATAAAATAACGCTAAATGTAAAATAATTTAATAAAATAATAATTTAATTAATAAAATAATTGAATTCCAAATGTAATTTAAAATACTTAAAATATTCATTTTAAGCTTAAGTGTTTTTGTCATTATACAACTAATTCTATTCATTTTCACAATTAACCAAACATAGGAATATCTATTCAACTACTTAATCCACCACTCTAAACAAATAATTTAATTACATTACTATTCTTTTTCTATTCCATTCTGATTACTATTACCCTTACCATTATCATTCCACTACTGTAGCTAAACGGGCGTTTAGACTTTCAGTTCTAAGACATTCTTCAATACAACCAAATACACTTTTATTCCTATGCTGCCATGGCCCCCGCATTCATTTGCCCCATCACCTCCATCTCCATTGCCACAGCTGTCACGACTCGTTGGAAATCAGCCATCACTTTCCCTCTCTTTAACGGAACTACATGCTCAAAAGTATGACAAGTTATTTTGTTTGTCACTCCTGGCAAAAGTCTCAGGTCAATGCTTATATAAATTAAGTTATAACAAAATAACCTATGATGAAGCTTGTTCTAAATGCGGATTACACAACTCAAGCAATAACCTTGTTTAACAACAAAAAAAAAAAAAAGGAAAAAGAAAATTGGCACAGCCAAGGGATACTGTAGAAATGTAGTCAACAAAGAGCCTTTCTAGTGACTCTTGAAAGAACTCAAAAACAAATGGTATATGTATGCATATACATAACACTTCATACATGTAAATAAATGTGCCAATTTTGTATATGTCTCTTCCTCTCACTAAACTTTTTCCCTTCAAAATCCCAAACCCACCCGTAACCAACTCAAAATTCTCAAATCAAATCCGAATCCAAATCCTCCACCAACAACTCCGATCCCACCCCCACCAACAAATGTCAGCTCGGATTCTCCCTCCTCCTCCTCCGCTGCTCACAAAACCTCAATTCCTCCTCCATGTCGGCAAAACCATGTACAGTCTCTTCCTCCTCAACTTCTGCCCCACTCTTGCTGATATCGCTGGCCTCGACTACAACTTCATCATCGTTGACATGGAGCACGATCACGGTGGCATCTTCGACGCCCTAATTTGCCACCTTTCAAGTCAATTTCACATGTGAGTTTGGCACTCATGATGATGGAGGGTAGAAAAATAATACCAGAAGGGGGGGAGGGGGGGGGGGGGGGGGGAAAAAAAAAAGGTTCGGACTAGCTCATTTAGTTGTATATTTAAGATGCAATTAAGGGCAATAAACAATCTTTTAAAACTTAAGGTAGGTTAATGTACTAAAATGATAATTCTATTATTTTCTTTCACTTGCCATTTGCATTCATTGCACATGCAGTTAATAACGTCCCACAAAAATTGGCCTTCAAGAAACTTCCGTTGACAACTATCACCGACCGGCAATGTGGCCATCCCTGGCTAAAAGCAGTTAAAGATACAAAAAAGTACTTAAATACGTCATTTTCATTAGTCGAAAGGGCCAAAATAGAACCGGGGTTAGAGCATTGTAACATGAAAGCTAAACGAGGCTCGTTAGAACCATCCAAAGCAATCAAAGCTTTTTCTTTTACTCTCTATGCCTTTTTATAACCCATGTGGACACCATGGTCCTTTCACATTATAGACATAATATCGTTTGGTCTGTATGTAGTTTTAGTAGGGTCGATCATGTGACGTTCTTGTGCCATGCTCATTGTCATGCCATCATCATGTTTGTTAATCTTCATTGCTTGTGTGTGTTTCAAATACTATACTATTTTCACACTAAATTTTTTATGTTTTGGATATATGCTATTTCATACCTAATTGTGTTTGTTTTTTCAGATGATATTATTATTATTCCTAATCATGCGAATATTGTGTTATTTTTATTCCTAATTGTGCTCGTATTTTATATTACATTATTTTCGTACTTAATCATACATCTTTCATTATAATATATGATTTTTTATACCTAATCATGTCTATTTTCGACACAAGAATTTGTGTCGTTCATTTGCCATAATCATGCTCTTTTTTTTTTCTTAATTTAAATTTAGTTGTTTATTTCTGTGCATGTTTATTTTTAAATGATCATGAAATGTTAGTTGTTAATTGTTATGTAGTAAATAGAAGATCTTGTAAATTGAGTAAAATTTTAAACACAATAAACCTTTAACAAAGTCCAACGAAGCGTAAACTTTACAAGTTTTTGGTTTTTCTCTCTTTTTTTTTTTAAAAAAAATTAGAAATCGATAAAAGAAATTCATTTTAAATTTATCTACATTTTATTTGTCGTAAAACTTTTATACTAAGCTTTGGGNAAAGAAAATAATTTTAATTTTATTTATAAATTATATATTTATTTTTTCTCAATTATTTTCATTTTTATATACAGGTAATTTTATGAGTATATATTTTGCAAATTAGTTATTATTATTAATCGTGTCTGTTAGTATATTATTTATGGCTCATGACATGTTTGTGCTGTGTTAGTCTGAGCATAATTGCTAGTCATGTCGTGTCTTGTTAGGTAAGATTATTAGTCATATCATAATGTAAAGTATTATATCATACCTGTACCGGCCAATTAATGCTAACTCATTTTGGCATCATTCGGTGTACACATGTTAATTATTGTATTTTTATTTTTTTGGTAGAAGCCAAATAGTTATTTTGTTTCTTTTTTAAACAAATTGGTGGGGATTTGTACTTTTTAAGTATTTTAGTTCCAAAAGCGGTGTGAATCTAAAGTTTCGGATTGCATGCCTAACACGAAACAAGAAAAGTAGGGGAAGAAAAAACAAATAGTTAAAAAAGAATTAACTCACTTCTCATTTTAAGGATTTTTAATGATGTGTGAATATTTAATTGGTTGGACACAAATTGGTATAACATTTTCGAACAGGTGATCTTGATGCGCCCAACCTCTAATAATGATGAGTAATATGAGGACATCAAATTTTTTCACCAAATTTTATTCTTTCTTGATCAACGTTATTTCATGGTTATGCATATAGGGCGGGCTAAGTTTGCAAGACTTAACTAAGGATCTCACATACATAATTTTTTCAATACTTTCTTATTTAGTCACATCTTAATACAAGTCCTCTTCTTTTTTCTTTCTTTCTTTTTTTTTTTTTTTTTTGGGGGATGGGACAAATAATTCCTATGGTATTAATATAATTCAACAAAATAGTAAAAATACAATCCAATCCTAAACAGTAGTACTGACTCAAGTGCAGTCAAGTCCTGCTTAGGTCGGGATTTCAACTCTCAAAATGAACGAGTTTTTTTCATTTTTTTATAATAAGTAAATGTCATTAATTAAGTTTTTTATTTTTTGTTGGAAAACTACCATATTATAATTGGTAGAAGATCACGTAGCCTTTCTACCAACGTAGCCATAGGCCAGCCAACCGTTTTTAGTAAGAATTTCGGACCATCAAGTTTGTTTATTATTTTTCTGATCAGATGAGACGTTAAAAAAGAAAAAAATTACACTCATGAGAGATTTTCTCTGTACGAAAAAATCCAATGTTGAGATTGTACTTCCATGAACAAGACGTTCACCCTTATTTTTAATTCTTAATAGTGCAATAAGTTGGCCTTCAGTTACAAAATAACAATCGTAAATATTAATTGCCGTATTTACTGTGAAGAGGTTTAATGGTAGAGTTTAACTCTTCTTGTTGAGTCTAGAGCCGCGTCAACTCAAAGACTCGAAAGGACTAATAGAAAAGGTACTCTTTTGATATTAATATTTCATTACAATATTAATATTTGAACTCAAGCCCCAAACGGGCCTGCTTCATTACATTTTATTATTGCTTCATATCATAGATATAAATAAACAGATTTCAGCTAGAGCTACAACAACTGCTGTCTTATTGTATCTTTGAAAACAATGCATTTCTGGGCCGATAGTGTCTCCTTTAGACCCTGCAAATTCATCAAAGACATAATAAGAAATGTGAAACTTACTTGAAAAACTCATAGAAAGTTCTTATTGGAACTTATATGTTAAGGTCCATGAAGTACATACTGTTGGAAAGAGACATTGATAACTCCAGAAGCTGGATCTGCAATGGAAGCAAAAGCTTCTTGCGATAAGTCGATAGTACCCCTACATGATCCAGGTGGGCAGTGGTCAACGATTTTGACCACAACAGAGCCATCCAAACAAGGCATAGGAGTGCCCAAGTTTGTGCCACTAAGGCAAGTAACTTGGTACATTTGCCCACATGCTGCTCCATTGTTATATATTGCGTCACTCGCTGCTGCAATCATCACTCCTTGATCTTCAAAGCCATAGCAACTAGAAGCTGCAGAATAGAATCAAATGGAACTTGTTACATTTTTCACATCCTATAGTACTATATCAGATATGATAATTGTCATCTATGTATATAATATAACACACACACACACATACACACATATATATATATATGGTTATTTAGATGCGGAATGACAGAAAACAAACTTGTTTTAAGATTGCTTACGCTGATAGGGAGGAGTGTAAAAGGTAGCAATGCCAGTTTCTTGGGCATAAACCAATGAAGAGAAGCTCAAATTCAACCAGAGTGTAGCAATGGCTACGAAAATAAAGTCGTGAAACCGTGGCAATGCCATTGTTATGCTGAAGTTGAGAAATATACTATGAGAAATAAGTATAAACCTTTGAATAAGGAACTTTACTTATGACTCTTTAAGGAGTGTGTATTGCGATTGGTGATCAACTTATGGAGAGATTAGCTATTTATACTGGTTTTAACACACTAATTACTTAGCCATAACTCAATAGTAGATATAGTTAGATACAATGTAAATGGGAATGTTTTTGACTAATTTATTGATTACAATGTAGTCTTTACAGGACCATTTGTTCAAGTTATATAAAAATATTAACTGGTTGGCTCTGCCGGCTTAATTAGGTAGAACTAAGGAGTTACAACAAGAAGCATATACTTCTAATGCTCAAATACAATGCAATAATTACATGTATAGCAAGAGCTTTGGCCTGCATTTTTACACTAAGTTATAAGCCGGAAATTCTATACAACACAATCAGATTGCTTCAGAGTATACGAAATAATTTTTTCTTAAAAGTGTGGTGTGAGAAAATCAACACTGCTGGTGTTTGTGTTTCTTTGTTTTCGTTTTGGGTAGTTTGTGGAATACTTTTTTCTACTTTGAATTCATTAATTCAAGGTATAACGCAACAAGGCTTCTGCGTTTCTTTGATATATGATGAAATATAATCTCTTTTGGAGAATAAATATAAATAAATGCCTTCGAAGATAAGTGATATATAAGAACAAGACAAATAATATTCTATCATGGTATATAACATGGCTAGTGTGGGTAATAAGGTCATTCTGATTCGAACTTTGTTGCACAAAGGATCCATGCCACGAAAGAATCATCCATCTGATCAAGAGTTTAATTAGCTTATTGAAGTCTAATTTAGCGTCGGTCCTTATTCTGTGGTATTTGCATGTGTGGAAATTATATGCAAATACCACTAAATTTCGTTGATATAAAGTTTTCGGCTGCTAAAAAAAATGAAATTGCTGGTTGACAAGAAATTATGGCTCTGAAATAATTTGGTTGTTAAATTTTCATTGTTGTTTAAAAATTCAATTAAATATGGGAAAAAATAAAACCAAAAGAAAAAAAGATGTTTGGACTAAATTAATTAGCTCAATTAGTTATAGATTTAAAATGCAAATGTTTTCGAAAAAAATAAAGAGCAAATTCTTCATTATAACAATTGTTTGCTATAATGCGAGCAATCAAATCAGGAAATTTCTCCATTATTAAACAAAACATCTTATGTTTAGCAAGTATATCATTTTATTTCTAGAATAAGGAACAAAACAACGAGAGCCACCATCACTATCTCTTAATGAAGAGTTTATATCACTAGCAATAATGTTATTGCTAGACATATAATCAACTAAGTTCACAACAATCTTAAAATTATTTTCCACTACGTGGATAATAAATCTCAAAGACACTACAAGATCCGGATTAAGTAAAAGAGGAAGAATTCTACCTTAATTATTTCAAAGTATAGTATTAACTCGAATAGAGTCCATTTCTGTAAACATTGCAATATCTATGATGAAATTTTTCTAGAAATAATTCTTACACTATTATCGAAAATATTTTCTACGTCACTTATAGGACAACATTGTAGAGAAATTACATCACTCGATAAGCGATGTAGAAACGGATGATATGGTAGCTCTATGCTATACCACGTCGCTTAAAAAATTAATGATGTAGTATATGCTAGCCTACTACATTGTTTGTACAGAAAGCGATATAGTTGGCCAAAATATCTCGCAAATTATCAGTTATTAGGGTCCTACCATGTCACTTTTTTGGGGATACTACATCCCTCTCCCAGAAAGCGATGTAGTATACACCATGTACCACGTTGTTTTTCTAGAAAGTGACATAATAGGGGTCGGCTTTTTCCTTGCGTGCTCGGTGTAGGTCACGGCGTGCCGTATAACATTCTCCAAGAAGATCTTGAATATCCCATGGATCTCTTTGTAGATCGAACCACTATATGCTTCACACCACCTCTATGAGCTAAACGCTAAATTACCGGCTCTGTGATCACTTACCCAAATCCTTACCTAGCTCTCTTTCCATATCCTGCCATTGTCAATGTTGGTCCGAAACCTCAAGAATTTGCACCAAAAAAAAAAAAAGGACCAAAAGATCAGAAAAAACTCGTACCGAAATTTTCAAAGACCCAAAAGAAACTAAAAGAAGATAGAGAGATATCTGAAATTCGAAATAGATAGAGTTTGAATGAGGGGTACTGAAAATTTTGGGTTTGTTTTAATTAGAATTGGAGGATGATTTAGTAGAGTTGATGGTTTTGAATAGTCATCATGATGGATTATTTTTTCGGTATGGATCGATGATTTGGCTAGCTGAAGAAGAAGATTCTGGGGTCTGAGCTCGTATAAGCTCCTATGTACCACGTCACTTTCACAGATTGCGATGCGACATGACATTAAATAAAATATTATACTATATAACTTTCTGCAAAAGCAACATCGTATGTAGACCAACCAAATCGCGTGTTATATAAGTGACGTGATAAGACATGCAATCAAGTCACTTTTAAATGACGTAACATGGGAATTTAATCACTTCGCTTTCTTTGAAAAAAGACGTAGTTCAAATGACGTGGTTTAAATGACGTCATTTGTCCCTTTTTTAGTTGTGTTAGATAGTCCAAATCTATTAGAAAACAGAAATGTTAACAAATTAATTGATGATGATCAGGAGATGATGCATATTGCTTCTTGAATCGCTTTTAATACTCGTACAATGACTCTCCAATGCATTGTCGGATACCAAATATTTCCTTTCTAATATTTGCAATTTTAGATGCAGGGAAATATTTCTCTAAAAAGAGTTTTTTTTTTTTTTTATCTCATTCTATGTCGTAATGGTGCTACAAGGAAGATAATAGAGTAATTTCTTTTCAAAGTCAGTTAGGGAAAATGAAAGGCTCTCAATGACATCCTCAGAATTTTCGGTCAGTTTTATGCTCGAGCACACTACGTGAAACTCCTTGAGATGCTTATTTGGGTCCTCTCCTGCAAAACCAAGGAACGTTGGAAGAAGGTGAATCATTCCAGATTTGCGCTCAAAAGCAACCTCAAGGTTGGGATATTCAATGCATAGTGGCTATTGATTTAGATCTGTTGCCGCCAACTCCAAGAGTGTTTGGTTGCTAGCCACCATCTCGTCTTGTTCTTGGTACATTGAATACTCTGACAACTCACTTGATGAACAAGATGGAAGGGTAGTATGGAATGCTAAATTGAATTCCTTGGAAGATATGCCAATGACTTGGTGTCTTTGTTATTAGATTTTTGCAAATAGTATGTAACTCGTTGAAGCTGTTGATCTAACTCTTCATTGGACGTTGAACTTTGACAAACTCTAAGATAAAAAAGAAATAAAAATAATTAAAACAAAAAAAGAAATTAAAAAATAACAACTTAATACAAACAATTCTTGCCGAAATTTAGCACGCATCATCAAACATCAAATCAATTCCCCGCATTATTATAGTATTTTTATCAAATATAGTAGTAAGTAAGGGTCAGTCTCACGAAAAATTGACTTTATTTAATTTGTTAATAATTTTTAGTAAAACTTACAATACTTAAAAATGGGATTTTGGGTAATTAATTAATTAGTAGAAATTAAAAGAAAAATAAAGATCGCAAATAAAAAATCAACTAAAGATGAAATCAATGATAAAAAGACTGGTCAATGGATTATTCTCCACTACTAAACAATTATGGGATATTATCATTTTTATACCTCGATACTTTGTTCAAATTATATATTGTATTTTGGTTATTATCAATACTAACCCTTAAATTTGAAATCTATTACAAATTTATACTCTGATACTAATTTAGAGTAGCTAATTTACTAAGATATTGTTTAAAAAATTAAAAATAAACTGTATAAAAACTGATCCGAGAATAAGTTTATTAGACCATCTTGGTAAATTAACTGCTCTAAATTGGTGTCAGATTATAAATTTGTAACAGATTTTAAATTTAAGGGTCAATATTGATAATAACTAAAACATAAGATATTAAACAAAGTGTCAAAATATAAAGTATAAAAGTGATATTAGCCCAACAATTATTAATAAATTAATGCAAAATTATCTCCAATTTCCTATTAAATTACCAACTGTAGTTACTTATAAGCTCTCCTACCAATTTTTTTTTTTTTTAGTTAATCAAAACAAACTCTTTATTAATCTTCATCTATTAAATAATCTAAAATAAGCTCTATAGATTTAATTCAGTAGAAGTATTAAGATATGAAAAATAAATTGTTCTAGGAAACAAACACAAACAAACTCGGTTTATTTATCTTAGGTTATGTTCAACATTACAATCAAACAAAAGCTTCTTGCAATTGTTGATGATAATTTACTACTAATGATTCGAAATTCAAGACATTTACAGATCAAAAATTTTAATCTAACAAAAGATATAATAAACAAGTTCTATTTAGTTGCGCACCTAAATAAAGAAAGATAAAGACCATAGACAATATATATTGAAGAACATAAACAACTGCAATTTAGAAATTTGAAAATAATATTTGAAAATCATTTCAAATTCATGTTTAGAGTTTTGAAATCATCCTTGACCAAAGAGGAAATTAGCCAAGTATGTTCATTAAATTAAACCAACTATTTATAATGCAAGACTAACTACTTCTGGGAAAGAAAAAAGAATAAAATAAGAAGAATAGCTATGGCGTTGAGCCCTCAATCAAATGTTTTCTTCTTCTCCAAGATAAATAGAAATCCTAAAGAAATGGTCTAGAAAATGTATCTCTTCGAGTCAGAAAAAGATCTCCCAATCCTCATGAAAACGGACCTATTTATTGGTGTTGAGATATTGAAAAAAATAAAATAAAATTAGGTCTCTACGAATCCTGCAAAATAAGGAAACTATAATCCAGCGACAGCCTCTACCTTCTATCACCTCGGTGCTAGTCTTCTGTCTGTTCTGAGAAAACTGCCAGGTATTGCAGCTTCCATCAGTCAGCACCGTAGCACTGGCTCTCTGTTCTAAATTCTTTCTTGACCTTTTTCAATACTGCCAACCCCAGCTCACAAGGCTACAGCACCCAGTCTGTGTCCAAAAGCTATGTTTCTATCTCTTTTCATTCTTTTATCTCCAAAATACCAAAATACAAAAAGATAAACTAAATACTAAGAGTAATCAAGAAACCAACAAAATAAACATAAGGAGGTTAATACTAGAATATATCAAAATATGCGCTTATCAATGCTAAATCGCAAAGTGTTTATATGTTTATATATGGTATTACGATAATCTTGTAGAGGTCTGTGAAAATGAACTATGGTTGCTAATTCCTCCAAATAATTACAAATTTTGGCATTGTATCCTGTATGTGTTTTGTTAAGGTCCATATGGTAATGCATATTAGTAAAACTTACCAAGTATCCTCAAGTAAATATATGATGTTTAAGGATGATGTAGCATGCTTTGTACAAATTATGAGTGGATACATCAAAAGTGACAAAACGAAAATTTCACCTATGTTCTTTTGTACCTTAAATTTCAGAAGAGTTTAACCCATGAACTCTACAAGAGTGGTGAAATATATATCCGATAAATAGTCATAACTTAATAGACTTGTTTACTAGTCTTTACTCACTAATGTATTTGAATGGCTTGTTTTATTGATTAGCATGCACCATCTAAATTGTTGTCCTTACAGGAGAGAGCAAATCAGTACGTGACTATACTCTTATTTTTCACAAATTTCTTTCCTGCAAGATTTTTATTGACCAAAGATTTTAATAAGGTAGTATGTGCAATAGTAAAATAGTGCATGAGTTGTACTCTTTTCCTTGGCTATTATTTTCTCAACTAAGTTTTTCTAACACGGATCGATTTTAACAATCATATTAACGGTGCAAGCAATATCTGAGTTATAAATAAAAGGGCTTTTAAAGTTGATTTTACTTAAATACCATTGGATTTATGATATGAGGAATTTTTATTCTAGTGGTATTTTAGTAATATAGTATACACCAAAACTCTAGCTACTCTTATAAATAGAGAGCCATATGGTAACAATAGTAAGATGAACCTTCACTTTTCCTCGCTGCATCTCTGTCTCGTTTTTCACTCTCTTAATTTTGTTATATTGCTTTATATTATTGTTATTATTACTGCGGTTATTAAGACGATCTAACACTCGCTACCCAATCTTTTATTAAATAAGCTGATTTACAAGACGACTTTGTTAATGGTAGATTTTGATTATTATCCTTGTCCAATCTAAAGCGGCCTTAAAACCTATAGCTTACGACAAGAATAATATAAAAATTACTTCCATAATATATATTGGTACAGTAACTGAAGTCATGGCTTTCGATGGATTTTTCGCTTCATGACACATTATTATCTTTCAGTAAAGAGATATAAATAAACATATTTAAACCAGAGCAACAAGAATTGATGTCTTATATTGTATCTTCAAGAACAAGGCATTTCTGGGTATGTCTCCTTCAGACCCTGCAAATTCATCAAACACATAATAAGAATTGGCAAACATAAAACCAAATGTGAAACTTAAAAAGTGTTCCTTTTTTTTTGCCTTGAAAAACTAATAGAAAGTTCTTATTGGAAACAATGTATACGTTACGTACTGTTGGAAAGAGACATTGATGGCTCCAGAAGCTGGATCTGCAATAGAAGCAAAAGCTTCTTGTGATAAGTCGATAGTACCCCTACACGATCCAGGTGGGCAATGGTCAACGATTTTGACCACAACAGAGCCATCCAAACAAGGCATAGGAGTGCCCAAGTTTGTGCCACTGAGGCAGGTAACTTGGTACATTTGCCCACATGCTGCTCCATTATTATATATTGCGTCACTCGCTGCTGCAATCATCACTCCTTGGTCCTCAAAACCATAGCAACTAGAAGCTGCAAAATAGAATCAAAAGGAGCTTGTTACATTTATTACATCCTATGCTATAGGAGATAATTCATATCTATGTATGTTTGTTTAGATGCAGAAGAACAAAAGCAACTTGTTATTATAAGATTGCTAATTACGCTGATATGGAGGAGTGTAAAAGGTAGCAATGCCGGTTTCTTGGGCCCAAACCAATGAACGGAAGCTCAAGTTCAACCATAAGGAAGCAATGGCTAAAAAAATAGAGCAATAAAATCGCAAGAATGCCATTGTTTGATACTGTGAAGTTAAGAAACTGAATATAAAATATGGACAAAATCAGAAAGGAACTACAGTTTGGAGTAGTACGTAGTATGTATTTCTGATGAATATCGTTATGGAGAGGAGTTATTTATACAAGTTTGAAACGCTTATAATAATCATTAATTGATAATGTAGGTAGTTAAATACAATGTCAATTAACAAACATGTATTTAATAATATGATACTGAATATAAAGGAGTTATATGCATATAGAATTAATGTCTTTCGTTAACTTATAAACTTTTTTTTTTTAACAGTTGTCTTTAGACTTTAGCCGGCTTAGGCAATACTTAGACCCAATGAAAAGAATATGCTTAATTTTGTATTTACTGAGATTATTGGAAACAAGAAAGTAATCAGTAATCACATAGTTTTCATTTAAAAACAAAAAAAAACAAAAAAATTGGTTGCCATATACTGATTATCACATAGAAACTGAGATTGTAAACAAGAAAATCATAAGGCCAAAGAAAAAATCTTTTTCACAAGTGGCCTCGTTAAGTTTTTTTTTTTTTTTTTGGTTAATCCAAAAGTTTAAATACAGTTTGTCGCGAGCAAAAATCCAAAGCCCTGATTTTTTGTAATTTTAAGTGAAAATATAATTAAATATTAATTTTACGAAATTCAGGAGAAAACATGTATTAGATAATTTTGTTTCGGTCCTCAAATCATTATAAATTCCATAACCATTAAAACTCTTATAAGTTTTAGTTACTTCAGAGAAATATCCATTAAAATTTAATAAAGCTTCTAATTAATTCATTTGGAAACTTATTAATAAATCATAAATTTTAGTAAATTAAGATCAATTGAATGTCCAAATCAGGTTACATAAAATCACTTGCAATTTCAAATTTTCAAATTAACAATAAAACCATCCTCACACATCCACTTAGTAAATTTACTGATCTTGACTAAATAATTGAACAAGGAAAGAAAGTTAATAGAGTATAGACACCCACAAAGGAATAGGAGTAGGAGAGCAAGTACTAACTACACAACTTGTCTAACCACCGGGATGACTATCTCAAATAGACAAATACCTGAAAATAGAATAAGTAAAAGAGTGAGTATTCACATGCTCAGTGGGAATTCAATTACTTTTTTGAATAGATGCAAATTTTATCAAACATGCATGGTTAATACTTTTTCCAAATCCATTTATAAACTAAATTTATAAAATAATTGATAATCAGAATAATCACATATTCAGAACCAAAACCAAAACCACATCATCATATATATCATAAATCATCTCATCCCATGAGCTCACACATCTTCCCATCATTAACCAAAGGAACTCATACTATATGTACTAAGTACTCTCTGCCTAATACCTATCCCAGAAAACCAAAAGGACACCTATGTGTCTATGCTTACCGAATCTGAGGGGCAACTGAATGTCTACGCCTTCCGAACGGGGGTAATCAGAAGACCCCACGAGAGTTTATTAAATCAATTATAATGCAATTATAAATCAAGACAAGTATAAAACTAGGTAATTGAACTCTTACCTCGAGATGGTAGCTATACCAAGCGAATGACGCTCGAGGAAACTCCCGTTGATCACTTGAGTACTTGGACGGTGTTTCGAAATTTTCGTAAGTTCACTTTGAAAAGTGACTTTTCCAATGTAGCCTCAAAATGCGAAACAAGCATCACCATTGAATTTCTAGTGCTTAAAATAATTAAGTTAGACATATAATTTGTCAAAGTTGAGTCTCATGCCGAGACCTGGCTCGTGACACAAAATGTTACTATTCACGAGCATCATGCCTCAATTTTCGTGCCACTTCGACACATAGTGATATATTATATCAAAATTCGCCTCTCGACCTCACTGAGTCCGAATTCGAAGTCAAAATTCATTTTTGAAGTCCCGAGCCATAAACGGGATTAAAATCCAAGAATTAAAAAAATGTTTCTTTTTGGAATTTATTTGAAAAAACGTCCATTTTTTCAATTCAAAAATTAACACACTTCCGGATATCATTTCAATGTTACAAATTCATATTTTTCATGTCCCAACCTCCTCTCTCACACCGTATAATTTTTACGGTCTAATTAATTACTTTGTAAAAATAATTACGAAAATATCATTTTTTCAAAATATTTAGAAATATGACATTTTCTATTCAAAAATTGTCTAATTTCCAGATTCGTTTCAACATAAAATTACCGTATTCATTCATGTTTTAATCTCTTCTTTTACTCCTTAGAAGTTTCACGTCCGAAATAATTTATTTACAAAAATAATTATTAAAAATCACTTTTCTAAAAATATTTGCAATAATACCAATTTTTCAATTCAAAACTGCAAACAATCGGAAATTCAATTCTACAGAAACAATCATTCCTTTTCTATGTATTTAATCCTCCAACCATCACACCAAATTTCTCTAACAAAGAATTTGTCATCCATAATATTTATAAAAGTACCATAGGTTAAATTTTTTATAAACCGTCATATTAGAAAAAATACCTGACCTACACGTAGGAGAGTTTTTGCCCCTCCTATAATCTAACATTTAAAAATATGGGGGCTTATAGAAATATGACCAAAATTTGGGTCCAATTTCAGTAAATGTCCCTTTGTCAAATGTTATAGCAAAATGTCCGGTATATATGCTTATATACCAAGTGTAAAATTTTATATACCAAGTATAAAAAATGATATACTAAATGCATTTCAGTACAGTAACTAAAATTGGTACATATGTGTATGTACCAAGTGTAAAAATATATATACCTGGACATTTAGCTATAAAATTTTAAAAATGGACATCTACTTAATCAAATTTAAAATCTTGGTCATTCACCTAAATTTCTCAAAAATATGTGTATTTATTTTTCATCAAACTCCAACAAACTCGCACAAGGGCAAGGCCCCATTGGCCTGTATGATTTAAAGTGTACTTTTACTTTATGGATAAGTTATGTTGAAAGTCGAAACTAGACCACTTCTTCTATCATCTTTTTGCAGCTTTGCTCCAATTTTTTGTGAGAGACATAAATATATCAATTCTACCCTATGTTCCATAAACATTTCAATATTACTTTCATCAATGGTTCATGGTGGGCCTAGAGTCCCACATCATTTGGATATAGAAAATCAAGATGGGACCCACGTTGTTACCAAACACATACTATACCCCAGAAGGCTGAAGCCCTGACCCAACCCATCCTCCTTATATTCATTCAGTCGCTTTCTCAAATGATGGAGACCCCCTGATCACAATTAAATCTGCGGGCGGTTGATTCTGTATCCATATCCATATATAACTTGGGATAAAAGAACAGATTTGAAATAAAAGAAAATAAACTATTAAAACAGGGAAAAAAAAAACAATTACTTAAACCAACTTTTTTTTTAGGGAGATTCTAGTGTAGGAGGGGCAAAATCCCTCCTATCTATAAGAGCATTTTTTTAGACCATCGGATAAAAATGAATGGTGATCAAACAAATGAGTGTAGGAATAAATTGATACAACACAGTATACCGAAGAGAAACTCAAACTTAAAATGAAAAAGCATCTCTCTCTTCCCTATAATCTGCTATTCTGCGACTTTCAATTTTCTGGTGCTATTTCATTGGAAATGATATAATAGAAAGCCCAAAGCTTACAAAAGCAACACTGCTGGGTCTTTTCTAGAGAAGGGTCTCATTGGAAAATTTAAAAACTTGACACAATGCTTTGATCACTATGAAGGAGAAAAAAAAACAAAAAAACAAAAAACAAAGAAAGTTGAAGTTTCGAAGTTGAAAACAGAGATCCATCTGTTTATGAAGAAAATTGTAATTGAGATTTGTAGTCATTCATTTTATTGCAATTCTGCAATAAATGGTTTTTAGACTCTTGATAAAAAATGGTCTTCCATCTACAAACTCTATTCCTGTAATTTTTGTTTCAAGATAAATTCTTTTTACTCTGATGGCTTTGAACAAATTAACAAATGCCAAAAAACCCTGTTTGAGATCTTAAATTAGAAAAATATCATGGACAAGACAAAGAAAGAGAACAAAGAAGAGAGAGAGAGAGAAAACCAGATTTGCTTCAGATCGTGTTTCAGATTGTGGAGAAGAAAAGGAAAAAAAAAAAAGTTTGACATATTTGGGTGTACCAAGGTGTATTGTTATAATTTAGGACCACTAATCTTACAACCATTGGATTTAATCGAATGGCTCAAAAAATACTCCTACATATAAGAGGGATTTTACCCCCCTCCTACACTAGAACCCCCTTTTTTTTTAAGTGACAATGCTTTTAGGAAAAATTACAAGAACATCCATTAAAACTTGGGTGAAATACTCAATATATCTTAACAGTTTTCATGTATAACAATTATTCTTTTAGATTAAAAAATTAATACAAATTCAGCTCTTAATACGATCAAAATTGAGTAGGAACTTTTTTCTAAATAAACACGATACTCTTACTCGAACACAATCACTTAATTAAAAGGAAAATAAAAAACGATATAACAATCTTTATTCTGTAAATCTTCTTGTTCTCATTCTTTTTTTCCCTTTTATCTACCGCAGTTTTCTATTTTTTTTTTTTTTGGCTTGTATTTGTGTGATTACAAGTTTAGGGTAGGGTTATCTGTAAAAAAAATTTTTATCGTGAAGTATGTGAAATTTGTATTGATTTGCTAATCCATTAATATATTTTTTGTTATTATGATGAGAAACAGTGAGGTAAAATTTATCATTTAATCTAATGATCTAATCCCAGAGATATTTGTTTCTAAATGATCAGATGTTCCTCAACCTCCTGATAGATTTTACATATTATTTTTTTTTTTTTTGAAGGGACTATTTACATATTATTTTATTACTATATGATCAAATACTAATCTTTCATTCGGTCTTGTTAAACGTTCCTCAGCCCCTATAGTACACAAGCTATAAAATTATGTTGTTGCTCTTGAACCTGATCGTTTTTACTTGGTTTCTGAATCTCAAAATAATAATTGTTTCTACAAATTTATCGACCAGATTAAGAATCAATTTGGGATTTACTTTTATCTCATGATTTTAACTACGAAATAATTTCAGTTTCAACTGGTATTAATAATCAGCTTTATGTCAGATTACTCTATATCCTAATCCCTAAGCATAGTTTTTGACAACACTCGTTGTAAAAAAATTTCAGAAATGGTAATCCAACTACTTTTACAAGTTAAAAAGAAGATCTTTAGGCTTATGCTTTCCCCTTAATATAACCACAAGTTTTTTAAACAATAAAACAACGCCAAACTGCCCTAATCATACGGTGCATACATAAGTTACACTCATCTTTTTTTTTTTTGTGTGGATAAGTTACATATTACACTTATGAAGCGGCCAACTGGGTTAGCTCAGTTGGTCCAAAATTTGAGGGTTGTGTGTGTGTGTTTGGGGGTCAGGGGTTCAAAACTTGATAATGTGTGTATGTGTCATTTTCCTTTTTTATAGAGCTATCAAAATCACAAATTAATAAAATGTATCAGTAAAATCTATTTACTCATAAGAATCATAACTGTTTACTAAAAATAAATTTATCGCCCGTTTTGTATTGTTGTGCTGCCTAGAGTTCTCTAGTTATAGTGAAATATTATTGAAAAAATAAATTAAATGCTAGGCTTTTTAGTTTTTAAAGACGGTAAAAGATTCTATGTCAATCACTTCTGAAATCTTTTATCACATAATATGCTTTAAAAGATGTGCTTTTTAAGCAGCAAATCAAATCATGAAATAATCTGAATAAAAGTAAGTTTACCGAACACTGGTTCTTGGTTCTTGGATAAATTATTTAATAAACAGGTTTACCGAACACTGGTTCTTGGTACTTAGATAAATTATTTCATAAATAGCTTTAAAAACAATACCAAACTAACCTAATGGTGTATATATCTTCTTGAATAATCAATTGTTCTTATTTTGTTTTGATATTCAGATTTTCTTTCAAATGACACAATTGATCAAAGTTGGTGAATGAAACTTGAAATTTATCCTTCATATACGCTAAAGAAAAACTCGATTAAACAAATATAAACATAAAAACTGACAAAACAAGATAATATATTACTTACTTAAGTAGATGAAACTAATTAGCAATTTTACGTATATATTATATAGGTAAGTACATATTTTTTAATTATACAACTGAATTAACTAAAATTGTATTATAAGCATATATATTTTAATCCATATAAAATACATTTGACCAACTTCATTTTCTTATTTAAGAGTCTATTTCTCTATACATTCAATTTATTTCTGTAAAATCCAAAATATCAAAAGGGTATTTTAGTCTTTTACCATTCTTGGAATTAAAAATAATGAAATTCATTAATTAAAACTTTGGGTTTAATTGAAATAAAAGATTAAAATCTGGGGCTATTTCGTAATTTCTAAGTATTAAAGTGAAAAATAATTTGAAAAGTTGGGGTAAAAGTGGAGTTTTGAAAAAATATTAATGCCCATTAGGGCTGGGAGAAGTGGCCCTCCTCCCACTTCCGCTTTCTCCTTCTCTCTCTTTCCCTCAGCTCTCTCTTCCTCCCCCGAAGACCTGTTGACGTCCACGACAGTCTCTCCCTTCAGCAGCTCCGGTCGCCAACAGCTACCGCTAAGCCCTGGCGAAGAACCATCGGCTTCGGACGATTATGCCGCCGAGCTCCGAGCGCCACCAGAGGCCCTTGTTGCCGGCCACCTCAGGCTGTGAAACAAGTTGTATCTGATTCCTCTCGACGCGAGAATCGTCATGGTATATATATCTCAACTCGAAATTAACCCAATTGGATTTTTCCATTTTAGTTAGTTTTGAGTTATTTAGTTTTATACTGTGAGTATTCAATCCGACCGTTAAATCGTAAAATAAACCTCATATTTGTGATGTACTCGTAAAAACTTGAATATTGATATAGGGTTTTTGGCATGATTAGTCCCTGAATTTTTTGATGATTTGCAATGAATCCCCTGAACTTTTTTTTTTTGGCAATTAGAACCTTGAATTTAGAATTTTTTGCGATGTATTCCCTGAACTTTTTTTTTTTGGCAATTAGGACCTGAATTTAGGATTTTTGGCATGATTAGCCCCTGAATTTTTCGTTGATTTGTAATTTATTCTTTAATTGTCTAAAAATTTGAATTTCAAAACTATTTTTTCCCCTCCAAACTACCATTTGTTATTTTTGTCTCTAAACCAAGTGAGATAACCATTATGCCCTTAAAAAATTTGCACATAACTTAGGGGATATATTACAAATCAGCGAAAAATTCAGGGGCTAATCATGCCAAAAACCCTAAATTCAAGGTCCTAATTGAAAAAAAAAGTTCAGGGGATACATTGTAAATCAAAGAAAAATTCAGGGGCTAATCATGCTAAAAATCCTAAATTCAGGGTCCTAATTGCCAAAAAAAAAGTTCAGGGAATACATTGCAAATCATTGAAAAATTTAGGGACTAATCATGCCAAAAACCCTTTTGATATATATATATATACATATTGTCTATATTTTGTGACGGGCACGAAAAATGAAATCCGACAGCTCAGATTTACCTTGTTTTGTGTGCTGTGGGTCCGAGTACGGCCTGAGCCCGAATTGGTCAAATTATATGCCGAACATAACTAATTTGGGTACTAAGAATTCAGTGGAGATATCTATTTCTCCATCGAGGTCCCGTTGGAAAATCGGATTTTTAAACCAAACCATTGAGGGTCGAAAACGACTCCTGACCCTCCAAACAATTATCAAATGATGCCTAATGCTCTTAATAGCACTGTAATGCTATCTTGTCACTCGATTGAGGTAGGGATTCAATTACTTGATTCTAAAATTAATTTAATTTATTAATTTACATATTTTCAGTAAATATGAAAATTTCATGAAATAATTTGTAAAAATTGTGTTTATATCTGATTTTGACCTGATTTGAGACATAAACTGCTTGGGAGGCATGTCACACCAGTTTGCGTGTCATATATACTGTTTTGAACTATTTTTTGTAGGAATTGGATTTTTGAGTTTTGAACAAAAACGGCCGTTATGCTACCGAAATTTTTAGAAAATCCAAAATAATTTGAGAACTCAGTTTTGAGGACTAAATGTTGTTTTGTTAAAGAATACTGCATGGTTATTCTGTAATTTTTGTGGAAATGGTGCATATCTTTATTCTATTATTCATATAGCATTTGCATATATTTATATACTTATGCGGCTATCGGACTTACGGTACCCCATGTTGGGTGCTTGAACTTATGGTCACCTTTTTAGGTGGCGCGGACATACGGGTGATCCACTAGGACACCTCGGACATCATGATTGTATATATGGTTATATGTTGGCTTGAATAGATATGTACTGGTTTTGATGGATGTTTTACAATAGTTTGGAATGTTTGAACTATTGGATTGAGATTTCTACTTGGATTTTGTGAACTGTTTTGAATGGACTACTAACCATGCAGGACCTTCAACGTGAGTATATTTCTTATATATAAAAACTTGTAATCGATTCTCTACTGGGTAGTAGCTCACCCCTTTCTTCCCATTTGCAGGTGTTGATTTAATTTTGGGGTAATTGTCATGATGGCTTAACAAACTTATTTGGCGCATGTATGTGTTTCCTACCTCGTCATTGGTTGGTTCCTATTCTATATCATCCTTTACTTTATATGTCAAATTTATTTAGCCAGTAATAGTGTGTTTACTAAGATGACGTATGAGGATGATTTTGCTATTAAATTGAATTCTTAGAAATATAAATAATTTTATGTAAAATATTTGGATATTGGACTTATTTTATTGAACTTCATGAATTTAAATAAAAAGTTTCTAAATGAATTAAATAGAATTTCTCTAAATATTAAGTGTATATTTTCTTGAGAAATTAAAACTAATGAGAGGATTCCTACTTTTGAATTTTATTTGCTTCTGAGGACTAAAATTAAAATTTCAAGTACTCAATTTTTAAAAATTTTATAAAAATTACTATTTATCACTATTTCAACTTAAAATTACTAAAAGTTACAATTTGGAATTCTGGTTATGACAATTTCAATCCTAAATAGATTTTTTTTTATTTAGGATGTATTATAATTTTGTTTTGAATTATTTAATATCTAATCAGTTTTTTATATGCACTGAATAAAAATTTTTGACCAGTCAAATTAAACTAGGTGATAAAGATAATAGAAACTTTATAACTTTTATTGGCATATTTTTGTACGTGAAACTTTCAAAATTAATCATATTATACACATATAAATAAATTTATGAATTTTTTATGGACACGTAATTTTAAGCTGAATTTTTAATAGTATTTTTCATAAAAATTCTTAATTATACATGTCCATGTTATTACTCATTTAATTCTCGTCTCGTATTTTGCTAACTCTATTAATGAAAATATAGATGATCTCCACTATTTTTTTTTATTGCATTTTTTAAATTTTATATATGTTTGATTGAGTTTTTTAGTGTTTATGGAAGATAAATTTGTATTTTGCATAATAATCTTACAAACAAGCATTGACCAGGGAAAAGTTAAAAAGAAAATCCAAAATCAAAAGTCAATGTTATAGCTTTTCAAAATACGGGATTTTTTTTTTTTTTTTTGAGAATTCGAAATACAGGATTTTGTTTAATAAAAAGAGAAATTAAAGGTTGATTTGTAATTTTTCCTTCAAAATTCTTGTTTTTAATGATTAATGTCTATTAGTGCTCATATTTTTCATTATAATACCATGATACGATTAAAAAACGACACAAAAAAGATGAGTTAGGATGACCTATTAATTTTTTGGGGAATTCTAGTATAAGAAGAGCAAAAACAAATGTCATTTTGAAAAAGTGAACTAAAAAAGTCAATTTGGCACAAATCTAAACTATTCAGATCAATTTTCCCTTTTAGAATCTAAAGCTCTCGGAACGATTGAGAGGACAGCACATACCCATTTACTTGCTGTGCTGTGACTTTTCTCTAATGTGTGTATATATATATATATATAGGTTGCCAATCCAATAGGTTTTTTTTTTTTTTTTTTACCTATGTGTAGGTATTTTTTTTTAGCCGTTGGATCATCATCTAATGGTGATCCTTTTCTGGCCACTAGATTAAATCATGTGGTGCTAAAATGACATAGATTATTTTAATTATTATAGTACAGATTACATTGAAAATATATTTATCTATTTTTATAATCTTTAACCCCTTCTTCACTTTAGCCTATTCTTCATCAATGCTGTCTATTTGTTTTTCTCTAATCCATGAACAAGCTGCTAATGTTCTTCGTGCTCCTCAAAGAAGTTTATGAGAAAAATATGAAGAAAACTCATCTAATTCTTGTCCAAAATGATATCTAAACTCACAAATAACATTTAAAGAATGAAATTTATTATTTTGCACACCATCCACTTGTTCTCATTTTCACGTGTGATTCTTCTTCAGGTTCAAAAATTGGAACTTTTTTAGCACTTCTAATTATTATTTCAGACTCATATAGAAATTTTTATTCCCTTAAATCTTTATTTTAATCACTAATTTTATTCTCTTTAATCGTTCTAAAACTCAGGTCTGCTTTTGATGTCACCCATCTTCAACCGTTTGTGATGTCTAACATTAAAATCAAATTATGCATTCAATTATTTTTCTTGTAATTTCTATTTTCGGTAAAGTATTATCAAATTTTGGGTCAACTAATAATTATGGGATATAGTTGGAGAAACTGAGGTTTTTTTCCCTTAAAAAGAAAAAAATTAATGATTGACGGAAAAAGTGAGATATAATATCCCTGACTTTTTTTTTCAGATTTTTGGCATGATTAGTCCCTGAATTTTTTGATGATTTGCAATGTATTCCCTGAACTTTTTTTTTTTGGCAATTAGGATCTTGAATTTAGAATTTTTTGCAATGTATCTCCTGAACATTTTTTTTTGGCAATTAGGACCCTGAATTTAGGGTTTTTGGCATGATTAGCCCTTGAATTTTTTGTTGATTTGTAATTTATTCTTTAATTGTTTAAAAATTTGAATTTCAAAACTATTTTTCCCCTCCAAACTCCCATTTGTTATTTTTGTCTCCAAACCAAGTGAGATAAACATTATGCCCTTAAAAAATTTGCACATAACTCAGGAGATATATTGCAAATGAGCGAAAAATTCAGGGGCTAATCATGCCAAAAATCCTAAATTCAGGGTCTTAATTGCCAAAAAAAAAGTTCACGGGATACATTACTAATCAACGAAAAATTCAAAGGCTAATCATACCAAAAATCCTAAATTTAGGGTCCTAGTTGCCAAAAAAAAAATTCAGGGAATACATTATAAATTATCGAAAAATTCAGAGACTAATCATGCTAAAAACCCTTTTTTTTCCGTTATTTGTTAGATGTTATTTTCTCAAAAATAGACTTTTTCCTTTTTTTTCCCATCAAGTGGAGCAAGGTCTACGAAAGTTACTGTGCTCCTTATTTCATATCCAATAAGAATAAACAAAAATCACACCTACAAATGGGAGGGTTTTTGCCCCTTAACTCACATTTTATCATCTCAAGAGTGTGCTTTATAGTTCGAATGAAAAGGAAAATAATTTAATCCCATTAAAATCCGGCACTAACTTTCATAAGGAGAATCAAATTCCATAAGCCCCACAAACGTCTAGAATCTAAAGTTTCTTGACTAGTGAAATTGGGTTCCGGAGCTCTTCATCATCTCCTTTTCTTATTATATGATTAGGTTATACCATAACCATATCATCTCTGTGAAACACAAATAAAAAAGAGAGGGAAAACAGCTCTTAATAATTTAGGGGGAATTTTTAATGAATTATATACATTTTTTTTGGAATCATATCGATTCTTTAGTTTAGTAAACACAAAAGGGAAACTGATGAATTATATGGAATTAAATTGGTAAACATTTTTTTTTATCATATTCATTCTTTAGTAAACACAAAAGGGAAACTGATTTCTCTCTTGCTTTAATTCGTAAAAATATTGTAAATACAATAACAGTGATGTTGTCATTTAAATAATTAACTCCAATTCTTTCTTAATCTAACTGTTTAGCTTTTTCCTTCAATTTAAGAATTAAACGAGCCATAAAAGTTGAACATCAATGATTATTATGATATTAAAGATGATTAGTAGTCTTGACTTCAAATAATTACATATGAGAGCACTCTAATATAATATCATTATATATATATACACACTTATCCGCCACTGTGGAATTTGGCTCTTTATCATCTATTTTTTTAGCTTTTATATGGTGATTGTGATGTTATTCTTGCCAATTTTTTATATACCATTATTGGTGCACCATTATTTTATCCCCTTCTCTTCTCGTTTTGGGTTGCGTGGTGCACCATCTAGATTAACAATAAACAACTTAAACTTCCTAGTTGCATTTTAAATTAACACTAATTGATTCAGACACTTCCGATTGATTTTTTTGGTGGTTCTATTACCATGCACCCTTCTTTATGTTTTGTTTTTGATTTTTTTTCTCTCTTTTTCCACCCATTCCAAAAAGAAACTCTTTACTATGTTTTGTCTCTCTGTTGTGGGTAAAATTATTCGTCATAGAAAAGTGCAAGCAAAAATGTTGATACGCGCAAATAGTTAGCTTGAGAAGTTCCTCGGCGCCAATGACAACAAGAAATCTGCTCGCAACTGGTGAGCTCATAGTCACTTGATCACAAATTGGTCATCAGCTTTGTGAGAGTACTTCAGCTAGGTGATAACTTGTGAGCTCACTTTCTTCAGCTTGGGGACAACTCGCGAGCTAATTTTCGTTTGCTCGCAAATGAAGACAACTAGCAAGGAGAATGCTCAAAATATTGACACTCCAAAGAAATGCATGCGATCACAACAGATTCTTCGAACATGGATAGTTTAGCCAGTGTTTAAATAATTATCGCTTGAATTAAGATAATTCATTTAAATTTGGATAATTCATTGGAATTAAGATAATTATAGAATATTTATTACTATCCTATTATTTCGATATAATTGTGTTACTTGACGTGGTGCATATAATTATAAACTATTAGAATTTTTCTCTTTTAAATAAGAGTTCTCAGTCATAATTATAAACAAGCTCATAATCTCCTTTAAATTAACACTAATTGATTCAGACACTTCCGATTGATTTTTTTGGTGGTTCTATTACCATGCACCCTTCTTTATGTTTTGTTTTTGATTTTTTTTCTCTCTTTTTCCACCCATTCCAAAAAGAAACTCTTTACTATGTTTTGTCTCTCTGTTGTGGGTAAAATTGTTCGTCATAGAAAAGTGTAAGCAAAAATATTGATACGCACAAATAGTTAGCTTGAGAAGTTCCTCGGCGCCAATGACAACAAGAAATCTGCTCGCAACTGGTGAGCTCATAGTCACTTGATCACAAATTGGTCATCAGCTTTGTGAGAGTACTTCAGCTCACAAATGAAGACAACTAGCAAGGAGAATGCTCAAAATATTGACACTCCAAAGAAATGCATGCGATCACAACAGATTCTTCGAACATGGATAGCTTAGCCAGTGTTTGAATAATTATCGCTTGAATTAAGATAATTCATTTAAATTTGGATAATTCATTGGAATTAAGATAATTATAGAATATTTATTACTATCCTATTATTTCGATATAATTGTGTTACTTGACGTGGTGCATATAATTATAAACGATTAGAACTTTTCTCCTTTAAATAAGAGTTCTCAGTCATAATTTTTAAACAAGCTCATAATCACGCATTCTTGTTGAGCCAAAAGAATAGCTCTCTTGCTATGTAATTCTTTATTTATAATAAATAATAGTGGACATTAGATATCCATTTTTGGGTTGAACCATTATTAAATTGTCATCTTTATATTTTTCTGTCAATCATTGCACACACTTTGGCTGGATTCTATACGTGAATTTGATTATTATTTCTGTTGACAATATCTCCAACAACCATTAAGTTTCAAAAAACATATCAGTTTTTCTTCAACCTTTGCATTTTTGACAGAAATTGACCTTTCCACAATTTGAATGAGTAGATTTTCTTTTGTTTGTCAAAGTGAACCATTAGAATTTTAACAAGCATGTCTAAAAGATAGCTTCTCGTTGCTTAGAATAGACCGGCTCATTGACATAACACCAAGTCACAAACTACTCAGCTTTAAGGATGCATACTCTGGCTACAATAGATACTGATGTATTACCTTGCTGACGAACATACATCATTCATAATAGATAGGAAGCTATATTACTGCAGAGTAATGTTTTTTGGTCCAACGAACATAAGATAAACCTACTAACGAGTTGTTAAAATGATGTTTGCTGAGAAAATTGAGAAGACAATGAAATTAAACGTCGATAATATGCTTGCAAAGTCTAAAAATCACTCAAGATCACGCCATATACCTCAATAAGATGTTCAAGATCCTGTGAAATACCAAATGAAGCTGAAACTCACTAAAGTGCACATTTGGAGCAGTCTTAGGAAAATTTCTTAGATTTTATAATCAACCAGCAAGAAATAGAAGTAAATCTAGAGAAGATCAAAGCCTCGCTCAATATGCAGTGATCCCAAAAGCCGAAAAAGATAACAGCTTAGCAAGAAGAGTCACGATTTCTAAGTAAGTTTGAATTCCAAGCTATTGATAAATGCTTACCTTTTGTTTCAAATTAAGCACTCAAAGGTGCAAAAAGGTTTGAATGGACTGAAAAATGCAAACATGACTTTTAGAAGTTAAAGCAACATGACTTTTAGAAGTTAAAGCAACATGACTTTTGAATGAACTCGATCACTTATGTTAGGTCCAAAAGTTTGGCATTCTAAATGGCTAAGTTTTGAGAACTCAAGTTGATAAAAAGGAAGATATTGTTACAACAAGTCGGTTGTTGTTGCAACAAGTCTGAAGTTGTTGCAACAAGTCTGAAACTCTACACAAAACGAAACTTGCGTTTTTCTTTATATGGAAACCTTCTAGAATGTGCCCAAACGTGTTTTGTTTCCATAGTTGATGATTCTGATGATAATGTAGGTGAAATATAAATGG
>JXTC01000185.1:2535-19656 GCA_002914845.1 Trema orientale
ATGAATACTTTGATTGGTATAACATGACTGAGGCTCAGCGCATTAGTATGGCTAGGATTAAGCTAGTGGGTGATGCAAAATATTTTTGGAAAACTGTTGTTCGTGATGTTGACCTTAGACGTCGTCCACCAATTCTAACTTGGGATGAAATGAGAGATGTTCTTAAGACTAAATACGTACCACCTTACTACATGAATGAGTTGTTAGATCAATTTCTTACCCTTCGGCAAAACAACTCCACAGTTAGTACGTATACGTCCCAATTTGAGTCTTTGAGGGTCCGATGTGAGGTTAATGAAGAAGAGAGGGTTCTTATTTCTAGGTTTATCACTGGACTTAAGCCCGATCTCAAGCGTGAGGTTAGAGTTCGTCCCCTATATACTTTAGCTGACGCTTATCAGACAGCCTTAGAGTATGAGAGGTACCTTAATTCTGACCCTAGACGTACCACTTTTCAGTCCTCTAGTCACACTAGTACCTATCCTAGATCTAGCTTTAGTTCTCCAGCTACCACTTCTAAGCCACCAACAGGGTCTACATCTAGTGCCCCTTCCCAGGCTTCAGATAAGAATACATCACAAGTCTCTTCTAGCTCTCGCCCTTATACGACCCAGATAGAGTGTCACCATTGTCATGCCAAAGGTCATATAGCTTCTCGTTGTCCAAAACGTGCTTTAGTCCTTGACTGTGAGGATGATTCCCAACCTGAGAATGATAATGAACTTCTGGTGATAGATCCTTTAGAGCCCAATTATGAGGATGATCCTTCTGTGATGTATGAGGATGACTCTCCCAATGAGGAGGAATACCTTTCTGTTATGAGGTTCATTTTGTCTACTCCTAGTGAGGAATAGTAACTGTTGATCGCGTGTGTTTCTCCTTCTTTCACTCGCGCGAGTTTGGCTCCGTTTTTCCGATTTTCTTTTCTTTTTCTTTAATCTTTTTTTCTTTTTCATTTAACCTAAATCAAATAAAATTAAAACAAAATAAAATAAAATAAATAAATAACAAATCATAATCAAAATTAAATAAATTTCGAATTTAATTAAACTAACCTAAATTATCCTAAATTAAACAAAATAAAATTAAATAACTAAAATCTAATAAAATTGAATAAAATTATATCTAAATACTAAAAATCAAATTAACTATACATTATAGATTAAACTTCATTATAGTTCCTACATCAACAGCTCGGATACCAATTGATGTAGACGTCATTGTAGACAAATTCTAGAAACTAATAGAAACAGGAAACATAAATCTAGTTACCTAAAATAAAATAATACCTAATAATAAATCTAAATAATAATAATAATATAATTTCCTAATATAATATATTCCATGTCTACATCAGCTATATAGGGTCTGTTTGATGAGAGGTGAGCTTATATATTAGACTTTTTTTTTTTAAATGGTGTAGTTCTTATATGAGGACATTTTTGTTAATTTGTAGGAGAATATTTTTGTAATTAATTAATTATTTAAAAATTAAAAGTTTTTTTTAATCGGTTTCACAATTATATTTGATTTGTACAATATAATATTTAATTAAAAAGCTCTTACTCTGGATGAAATATGATTGCAATAATCTTAATTATACAAGCTTTATGTTATATTTACAACACATATTGATTCAGACATGCATATAAATATAAAGCAAATCAGTTTATTACTCTTTGTAACAAATTATATGCTATATTCATTGTGCTTTGTTGCTGTTTATTGGTGTTTTTTTTTTGGGTAGGAACTTTTTTGTTCCTTTAGCATCTCCTGTTGTACCGAATTTTAAGTTTTTAGCCTTTATTTATCTTAATTCCACGAGGAAACCCTTTCAAAAAAAAAAAATTATACGCTATATCTGGTGACATTAGAAAGGTGAGATATGAAGTGGAATGTTTAGCATCATTCTTATATATAGTGTTAGAGATCTCACATAATTTATCACTTTTTTAATATCATCCGACGTGACAAATGAGTCGTCACAATTCAACTAGTAAAATTTACCACAAATAGGTTGAATGCTATTTATGAATTGTATGATGACAAATTATATGTCATATCAGGTGGTATAAAAAGATAAGATATAGGGTGGGATATTTAGAATTATTTATTTGTTATCCATATATTTATTTTAATATTAACTCACATATATATATAGTACTTCTCCTATGGGTTTTGTATTATATACCATCGATGGTGTAACACCCCTAGCTTAACTATATGACTATATAGGTCAAACTAGGAAGTATTATTCTTTCTTAAACCATAACTTTAGTTTTTAAAAAAAAGTGGGCCAATTTAAACTTTTCAAACTCTAAAGCAAAAGAAGTGAACTTGTGACGAAACCCGAAACAAGGATGATGCCTAGGACCGTTTTACAATCAAATTCGGATGGGAAACCTTAACCCAACACCTATAAAGAGATGTGAACCTTGGTATAAAGGAAGACGCCACAATCAAGGATGGAAAACTCGATTGATAAGTCAAGGAATGAACGCCACAGAGAATTCTAATAAGTTCGAATAAGTTCTCAAAGAACCAAAGAGAAATTACTCTCAATTTTTAATGAATTGTAATCTGCTCTTTTCATTAAGCTAATGACTATTTATATACACAAGGAGCACGCAATTGGTAGCTAAAAAGACACTTAAGAAGCTGCCTAAAACAAGACAAAGAAACTAAAATAACCTAATTCAATTCTGAGAATTGATTTGCTACAGTTACCCTAAACACGCCTACTTCACAATAAAAAAGGAAAGTATCTTAATTGGCATGCAAGCCTTACAACTCAACAATAAAACTAAATAAATAAATAAGAAAGATAATTTATTTAATTGCTACTATCCATTCTCTTTGATGAGTCAAAATCGAGTAAGTTACTCAAATTAGGAAACTAGCTTATAATTCACGTACCCTTAAGCAATCCTCTTTTGAGAGTCTTTTCTAGATTATTCTGAAGCTTAAATAATAGAAATCCAACCTTGTGGACCATGTATAACATCATCCTTAGGCCTCCAAGAATTTATCTCAATCTAAATGCTTTGAATCAGCTCATTGAGAGACTCCTTGAATCTTTTAGCTCGAGCTCTTGTAACCGGTCCAATTAGAACTTGAATTGACTCCTTTGTAACCGTACCTTGATTTGCATCATTCCCCTCCTCTTGAAAAGGATTTGTCCTCAAATCTTCGCCGTGTTTATATCGGATGACGTATGGAAACGTCTCAATAAATTTCACCCATCGTATATGCCTCTTATTCAACTTATGATGACCTTTAGGGTGCTTCAAGAGCTCATGATCGGAGTGAATCACAAACTCTTTAAGGCAAAAGTAATGTTGCCATGTTTTCAAAGCTCCAACCAAAGCACATATTTCTTTTTCAAAAGTAGGATAGTTTAAAGCAGCTCCACTTAGTCTCTCTCTGAAATAAGCAATTGGCCGTCCTTCTTAATTAAGAACTGCGCCAATACCTAAACTTACGCTTATTGGACTCGGCCATTCTTGAATAGCACGAATTTTTTCTTCATCAACCTGCCTTTGTAGTTCCTTTGTGTCCTCGGAATTACTCCTATAGGCTGGTCGATTTGGAATAGTTGCACTGGGCACGAAATCAATTTGAAGCTCAATCTCTTAGATTGCTGGTAATCCACTAGGAATTTCTTCAAGGAAAACATCATCAAATTCCTGCAAGAAAGAAACAACAAAACTAGGCAAAGCAAGGTCAAGTTTGTTAGTATTTAAAAACACTTTTTTGTACAAGAGTACAATCATTAGCTGGTTTAAAAACAACGCTCTCTTAATTTCTTTGACTTTTGCATAAAAATTGTTTTATTTTCTCTCTGTTTTTCTTTCAATGACTGAATCTATTATTGCCTTTTCTCTCTTTTTTTGTTCGGCCTCTCTCTCTGTTTCACTCTCTTTTTTTTTTTTTTTTATCACTCTCTTTTTGCAATCTCATTTGATCTTCATGAACTTCTCTTGGTGTCAAAGGTACAAAAGTGATTGTCCTTTGATTAAGTACAAACGAGTACTTATTAGTGAAGCCATTATACTTGACACGTCGATCAAATTGCCATGGTCGACCTAGTAACAAGTGTCCAGCTTGTATCGGAACTAGTCGCACAAGACTTCTTCTTCATACTTCCCGATACAAAAAAAAAAACTAACACTTGTTTGTTTACCTTCAGTTCACCACTATCATTTAACCACTGCAACTTATATGATCGGGGATGCTTCATGGTTGGCAACCCGAATTTCTCCACCATAGTAGTGCTAGCAACATCAGTACAACTACCACCATCAATAATCACACTACATACCTTGTTTTGAATGTGGCACCTAGTATGAAAGATGTTTTCTCGTTGCACATCTTCTTCTTCTTTGACTTGCGCACTTAGAGCTCTACACATCTCGCTAGTTAAGGCTTCCATGAGAAGCTTCGGATCACCCACTCCTGATGTATCTCCAGAGGTATTTTTATCCTTATTGTCTGACATGTTTGCTACAAACAATGTTAGTAAAAGAAAGGACCTCACACACTCTCTCACGTGTTTTACTCAAATAATGAATCACTCAAGTTCACTCGTGTTTCACTCAAATATTAGATTGGCTTGTACTCTCTTATGTGCTCACTACTCTTGCCTTTTTCCACACGTAATTTCTCAAAAGTTCTTATCAAATTAATTCAAACAACTAGTAGAATTTCTTTGCAATAATTCATACCAAAACTCACCAACTAGATTTAAATTTAATGAAGCAATCTAGAATAAAATTTTCTGGAAATTGATAAGAAAAAGAAAAAAAAACCCTAGGTTCAAAGTTGCAGAAAATACTTTGAAGGATTACACGAAAACAAAGAAACAAGAGAAAAATACGCACAAAATTTTGAAGGCTTGAAAAGTGATAAAAACGACGGATTTTAGGCTCGAAAACTAGGGTAAACGGAACATAATCTATTCAAAGTCGTAGGGCTCGAAATAAGCTTCAATTTGATATATAATATGTGTCGTTTCGATAACCAGATCAAAAATTACGGCCGTTTTTCAGATCAAAAGTTACGGCCGTTTTACTGAAGCACGCTAAAAAATCTCTAATTTGGCTAGAAATTTCTTGATTCTTATTTTTTTTTTTTTTGTGAATTCGTTTCTCCTTCTATTCTTTCTCTCTTTTTTTTTTTTGAGAACCTAAATATTCACTGAAAAACTCAAAAGGCTAAACGGAAATTGATACAAGCTAAACTCGAATTCAAAAGATGATGAATTCGGCTACGATAAGAACAGAACAAGTTTGGTTACTCTTTTTTTTTTGGACGATTTAATGAAAAAAAAAACTGGTATGACCAGAAAAAAAAAAATAAAGGATAAAATAAACCTGAGACTAGAATCTGGCTCTTGATACTAAATGATACGAACTCCGCCAACTTGTGATGAAATCCGAAACAAGGATGATGCCTAGGACCATTCTACAATTAGATTCGAATGGAAAACCTTGACCCAACACCTATAAAGAGATGTGAACCTTAGTATAAAGGAAGGCTCCATAATCAAGGATGGAAAACTCGACTGATAAGTCAAGGGATGAACGCCACATAGAATTCTGATAAATTCGAATAAATTCTCAAAGAACTAAAGAGAAATTACTCTCAATTTTTAATGAATTATAATCTACTCTTTTCATTAAGCTAATGACTATTTATATACACAAGGAGCACGAAATTGGTAGCTAAAAAAACACCTAAGAAATTGCCCAAACAAGAAAAGGAAACTAAAATAACCTAATTCAATTCTGAGAATTGATTTGCGACAGTTATCCTAAACACGCCTACTTCACAATAGAAAAAAGAAAGTATCTTAATTGGCATGCAAGCCTTACAACTCAACAATAAAACTTAATAAATAAATAAGAAAGATAATTTATTTAATTGCTACCAGTCATTCTCTTTGATGAGTCAAAATCGAGTAAGTTACCCAAATTAGGAAACTAGCTTGTAATTCACGCATCCTTGAGCAATCCTCTGTAAATTATACTTACCCAATGCAGACAGACTAGATACTGTACTTAAAACATATCTCGTAAAATCAATACAATGGTATTACTTTAAATCCAATGCGTAGAAAACTTCACTTCTTTGAAAATCATGCTTAAATGATCATGCCATGCTTATGTCTTTCGTAAATTTTACGACAACTATATGAAAAATATATAATTAATATAATACACATAAGTATGTAGGAAAACATCTTGGATCTACTACTATTCTTGTAATGTAGTTAAAATAAATCTTTACTTACCTTGTGTTCAATAGAAAAGATAGTGGAAAAGGTTAATATCCTCTGTAGCAAGGTGTGTAGAAGACCTAATGTCAATTTTATTACAAAGATAATCACTACAATATAAAATGCTTAAAGAAAATAAGCACAAGACCGAATTACAACTTTTAAAAAATAAGGAAGCTTAATCACAAAATGAACCAAAACGTCATCTACTTTCATAAAAAACTAATCCATTTGCTTCTAAATGGTATCATTTAGTTTTAAAAATATTTGGACAGCACTTTCCGTATTTTTAAGACATCTCCACATGATTAAAAGCATAGGTTAAGACCTGCAATAATAATCTACAAGCTAATTCCTACATATACACCTCAAAGAAGATCATTTAGAACAACCCAGGTACACTTAAATTCTTTTTGATTTAGACAAAGTTTAAAACCACTTTTACACTTGTATATCATCACAACCAGCCAGTAAATAGATGTAATCTACATAAAAGGATCAATGTCTTACACATTCCAAGTAAAGAAATCAAATTACAAGTGTAGACAATTTATTCCAACAATGAAAACACTTGAGAACACTTGAATCCACAAATAGCAAACTTTGGAGCTTTAAGTCTAACTTTAATCCTCTACTTAAATTCTTCTTTTCCAGCCATATATAAGGTTTCTTAGGACCTTTATTCATCAAAATAATTTTTTTATTATGTTCCAACTTGTCTAAACCCAACATGCTTTACTAGAAAGTAAAGAGGGATATCATTCACTTAAAAAAAGAATTTGTTAGTAATTTTCCCTCAATTATTTTTTGTCTTTTTCTTTATTCATTTGTTGGCTATTTATATAAACTTTTTTTTTTTCCTAATAGATATGAAACTTCTTCTCTATTATTAGCAATATATGTATAAAACAATCCTCTTATATTTGTTGTAATACTAATATAATTAACCTATTATTTAATATCCGAATACATGTATTATTTTTCTTTATATATGAGTTTTAGGGTTCGTGCCTAAGGCACGACACCTGTTGTTTAATAAAATAATAATATTCAGAATTTAAAGTAATTTTGATAATTTTTTAAAAACAGTATTTTAGATATTCTATTTTTTAGGAGAAATATTCCTTTTTTTAGTGTAAGAAATACTATTTTTTTCATTAAATAAAGATAATAACAAGTATGCTTTCATGTATATGTATATAACGTATACGTACAAAGCTGAAGAAGTGTTCAATAAAATAATCCAAATAAAAATTTATAATATATATTAAAAAGTTAAAAGCTAATAGTAATTAAAGAAAGAATGATTTTTTTTATCTAATTTATATTAAGAGGGGGACTTAAATGCATGTGCAAAATGTCCAGACTATCATGCATATGTATAACATTTTTTTAAAATTTTATTGAACATATGTTTATCGTAATAAGTTTGAAGTTTTATAAAGAAATGTGTAGCATACAAGTTTGAAGGAAAAAACGAAATATTTCCTACCATGTACATCATTAAAAATAATGAAGAAACGCAATGTGTAAAGTACTAAAACATTAAATAGGTAATAAAAATATATGGGCAATGTGGACTTAAAACAATCTATTCCATATATAGAGACTAAAATTTACGTGTAGCCATATGAAGCCAATAAAAATTAAACCTGAAAAAAAAAAAAGGAAAAAGAAAAATAAAAGAAGAGTAAGTTGGTGAAGCAATAAAATGATAAATATAAGTAGAGTAATATAGAACCCTTTAACTAGAATAGGAACATCTGTAACCAACTAAAAACCATTTCCATTCATAAAAATAAAAGAATTAAGTAGGTAATGGAACATGTGGCAAAGGGGGACCTAAACAACCTATTCCATGTATAGGGACAATAATATTAGTGTAGGTGTGTAGCCATATACTTTTTAACCTTGAGAAAAAAAAAGAAAAAAAGAAAGTTGCTGAAGCAGAATGTGCAAAAATGGTCCGGTCTCCAAAGTCTGTCCATGTAGGGGTGGTAATTCGGATTACGACACGATGATACGACACGATTTTTTGCGGATTAGAGTCTAAGAAAAAGGACGCGGGTCGACCAACTTGACACGAAAAAAAAACGAGTCGGGTTCGGGTCAACCTGCTTGACCCGAACTTGACACGTTTGACCCGCTAGCAAATATATATAATTAAATTATAAAAATATTTTTATTTAATTTGTTTATGACTATTATTATAGATATATTTAATTTGTACAATGTAAGTGTTTGGGATTATAAGTCATTAATTATATTTATAAATTACCCTTAATTTATTTATTTTAAAATGAGATAATAATAGCCTTAGAACAAGAAAATATAAGTAAAAAAAATACGGGTCATAGCGAGTTGACGGGTCAAAAATGGGTTGACGGGTCAAAATCAGGTTATGGGTTGGATGTTATTCACCAAAACGGGTTGTGCGGGTCAGGTTCGGGTCAACCCGTTTTAGGTACGGGTCGGGTTAGTGTTGATGGTTTTCTGACACGACGGGTCACGGGTCGGATTCGGGTTGACATAATTTATGTATATATTATACTTCAATCCGACACGAACTCAATCCGCCGACACGAATTGACACCCCTATGTCAATGCTTTGGTAATTCTATAAATAGATATATGCTAATTATTGTTATAAAAATAATAATAATAATAATTAACATGAGAGCTGGCACATGTCGTAATAATAACAAGTTAAATAAATAAACGTATAATATTGCATCGATATCAGCATAGGGATTAATTTAATTTGTTTTTCTTTATATCTGTAATGTTATAATTAGTTTCACAAACAAAAATATACAGAAATTCCACAGCTATCTCTAAGGCCCAATCAAAAACGACAGCCATGTCAAACACCCCCACAGGCGGCAGTAATCACATACTAATCTACCCATTCTCTTCCACCCATTTCCATCCCATGCTCGAGCTCACCCGCCGTTTACTCACCCGCGGTCTATTCGTCACCTTAGTGGTCACACCCAACGAGCTCTCTTTTCTCCAACAACAGCTCCTCCTCCTCTACCCGCCTCCTTCTTTCCAACCATTGGTCCTTCCCGCTCCCCAAGTCACTGACGACCCAACCCGCAACTGGGTCTTCGCTAACGTGCGCGCCATGCGTGACCTTCACTATCCTGCGCTCCTCGACTGGTTCCGATCCCACCCTTCGCCTCCGAAAGCGGTTATATCGGATCTCTTACTCGGCTGGACTCACCAGCTCGCTTCCGAGTTCGGAGTTCCCCGACTCGTCTTCTCCCCGACCAGTGCCCTTGCCGTCTCGGTTTTTAATTCTCTGTGGCGCGACCTACCGAAGAAGGAAGATCCCGGTGACGAGGACTTCTCTGTCTCGTTAGAGACGGTCCCGAATTCCCCATCGTACCCCTGGTGGCAGCTTCCTCCTCCTTACGTGGACTACAAAGAAGGCGACTCGGATTCTGAATTTTACAGGAGCTGCGAGTTGGGCAACTTGGCGAGTTGGGGGGTTGTGGTCAACTCGTTCACTGAGTTAGAGCGAGTTTACGTTGATCATCTCAAAGAGGAGTACGGTTCGGGTCGGGTGTGGGCTGTGGGGCCCTTGAAACCGGACGAAGAGGAAGGAAGTGGGTCCCAGTCGAATGAAGACGGTGTGATGAAGTGGCTCGACCAGCGGCGGAATGGTTCGGTGGTTTTCGTGTGCTTTGGGAGTTGGGTCCAGCTTACTCAAAGCCAAGTTAATGGGCTGGCCGAGGGGCTTGAGCGCAGTGGGGTCCACTTCGTCTGGCGCGTGAGTGGGCCCAACGAGGGACGGGTGGAGGACGGAGGTGAAGTCGTCCCTGATGGGTTCGAAGATCGTGTGGCTGACAGGGGCTATGTCGTCAACGGGTGGGCCCCGCAGGTGGCGATCTTGAAGCACCGAGCCGTTGGCGCGTTCCTGAGCCATTGCGGGTGGAACTCGACGTTGGAAGCGTTGACGGCTGGGGTGCTGATGCTGACGTGGCCGATAACCGCGGACCAGTTTATAAACGCGAAGTTATTAGTTGACGATTTGGGTGTAGCGGTTCGAGTTGGCGAGGGAGACCGGGTGGTTCCCGGTTCGGGTGAATTGGCCCGGGTTTTGGCCGAGTCGCTTGATGAGGCTAGGCCAGAGAGGGTCCGTGTGAAGAAAGTTCGTGACATTGCTTTGGAGGCTGTAAGAGGTGGAAGCTCTCATAGAGATGTGGATGAGTTGGCCAAGCGGATGGCAGAGCTTAATTAAAGGTTCAGTAAGCATGTTTTATTTGCATGTGATTCATAATAAACAAAAGAACCTGTTCGCATTGCAAGTAGTGATCTACAAATTTGGTTTTGTTTATTTTCTGTTTTACCTTTGTCTGCTCATTTCCGATTCATTGCAGTATTATGAGCAAGCTATATTATTAATTAAAAAAAAAAAGAGAAAATACCAAAAATCTCTCTTTTGATATAATTAAGTCCAAAAGTTGATTTTCACTCAATAAAAACATACAAATTTATCCTCTATAAAATTGGGTCAAAATCATCCCTAAGATCATATTTGGTCAAAATTATATTATGAGGTGACACGAATAATCTTAGTCAAAACTAATTAAAGAGTCTAATTACCTCTTTATTCTTATAACCGAACACCTAATTTTTTTTTCCTAAATCACACTTTTATAAACTTTTATTATGAATAACACGCGGCATTTATTCTTATAACCGAACACCTAATTTTTTTCTAAATCACACTTTTATATACTTTTTTTTTAAGAATAACTTAAAGTGACACGGCCTTTTAAGTTGTTTGAAGGTAGATTTAATGGATAATATTATTATCCAACCGGGGGTATTTTGGTTATTTCAAATCTTTTATTAAAAAAAATTGACAAAAGCAAATTCAAATTGATAATTTTGACTCGATTTAATAAACTAGGGGATATATTTTGTATTTCGAAAATCACATGGGAGTTTTTTAGTATTTTCTAGAAAAAAAAAAAAAAAAGCATTGTTTTCTTCTTTTTTATTTTTAAGGAAGAATCAATTGCATTATTATAAGCAAACCCATAATATTAGTGAAGCCAGTTTTATTAATATGGCACGATTTGATATTAATAAACTACCGTAGCTTGATTTTAAATGGGAGTATTAACCTTTATGACCCAAATAAAATCATGTTTGGATGAGATATGAGTCATTGATGATTAATTTTTGGATCATTATCTATTTTGACCCTCTTTTATTATATATCATAAAAAAAATGACAAACTATAAATTATTTACAAAATTAGGAATTTTGTTTAATGAAAAATACAAACTTTCAAAATTACTTCTAACTCAACTCTAGTCTAAAAATTTTGGCCATGTCGAAAAGGGCAAAAGTGGAAGAAGTGATTGACCATTTTCGACCGGCAGTCAAAAATTAGTCGAAACGGTTGGGATTGGCGGCCGAACAAATTCAACTGTGGTAGCAATTTTATCACCCTAGTTAAACAGAGATGTGACTAAGATCAGGATTCGGAACAGTGTTAGTGGCAGAAACTATTTGAGATTTGTTAGAATAGAATGTGTTATGCGATCTTAAATCTATGATTGGTCAACACAGTCAAACAGTCAAACACGACAGGTCGCACAAGTGTTCTCTTAATTAAAATGCGATCTCATCTGAATATGACAAGTGCGACTAGTGTAAAAGGGAAATCGATTTGAGCTTCATCAAAAGGGTAATTAGCATAGAAAAGGAAAAAAGTTTCAGAATGGAGATTGAGTAATCCATGTATTTAATTAAGGATGTTACCCGATTCTATATTACCTAAAGTTGTATTTCTGATTATACTTACCCGTTTATGTAATTAGGAAACTCTAGGCCATCCTCACCTATATAAAGGGGGACCGGGAGACAACGCACATTCTTCACAAAAAAAAAAATACTGGATTACGTCCTGTAATTCTCTGCTCTCACCTTGAGACACAAATCCTTGTAATTCTCCAGAAAAATAGTGAAGAACAGTAGACGTAGGCTCATCTTTTTTGGGGCTGAACCACTATAAAATTTGTGTCTCCTTGTTTACTTTGCTTTATTAATCCCTTTTTACACACAAGCCACATCCCACAATTTCCTATATTCATTGTTGACAAAACCTCCGTCAACAATTGGCGCTAGAAGGAGGGCTATTCCAGCAAAAACCGTTTGTCAATTGTGCCTCTTTAAACAATGGCGAACACCAGAAACACCATCAGGAATGCTGGAGTTGGCCAAAACCAATCTCAAAACGCTACTGCTGCTCAGGCCGATCCTGCTCAGGGTCAACCCGCCGAGACAGCACCGGAGAACATTATTCAAAGACAAGATCGAATGGAGAACGCATTTGCGAACCTTCAGCAAATCACCAGTCAAATCAATGATTCTCCGCGACGTCTCGCTGAAGGGCAGATGGTCACTCCGCCACAGCAGGAACGCCCTAGAAATCGCCCAGCTCGGCAACCAGAAAAAGGAATCCAGATCCAGGAGGCAGGAACTCGCGATCAATCCAGAGCCCAACAGGAGCGTCAGGTAGATCGCACTTCTAAAGGCAAAGGCAAGGTCGCAGACTTGCCACAAGGATCTGGCACTGGAAGTTCAAGTACCGATCGTGATCGTGGACAACCTTCCAGGAGAGCAAACATCAATCGGGATCAAAGCAGCGAGCGGAATCGTCAATCGAGGAGCGTCTTCGAAAGAATTAGCAGAGAACCTAGGTGGAATCCAGTGGACCTGCGACAACATTTAGAACAGCGACGTAGTCATGAGCAATCCACATCGCATCGCTAGAGCCAGAGTCGATCTCGTCGCACAATTACAATTGAGTCTTCGAAGTCGCAGCAGACCTAGCCTGGCCAACCTGTAGCTGTACAACGTGATGATAATCAAAGACCACCCCTGCCACCAACTAATGTCCTTCCTGTGAACATCGATGTTCATAATTTAAGGATTGCATTAGAAACAATGGCTGGCTGGGATGATGAACTCGTGGATGGGTATCGTCAGTCGCCATTCAACAAGGAAGTTCGAGCTGCTGCTCTTCCTGCTGGATTTAAACTTCCCACCATAAACATGTTTGATGGGAAAACAGATCCACAGGATCATATGGACCACTTCAACGATCTGATGGAGCTCCAACGGATTGATGATCTCGCAAGATGCAGATGTTTCGCTGTAACTCTCTCTGGAGCAGCAAAAAAGTGGTTTCGGGGACTACAACCTGGCTCGATCTCTTCTTGGCAACAACTTCAAACTGCGTTCTTAAGGCAGTTTCAGGCTGCTAAAAGTTTCAACGTCCCACTAATCAGCCTATCAAATATTCGCCAAGGTCAAGAGGAGACTCTGCGATCCTATCTCAATCGTTTCACCTCTGAGTTGGCGAAAGTCAACAACCCGCCTGAAGGAGGAGTTTTAACTCTACTGATGGCGGGAGTGCGAGCAGAAACGAAACTCTGGGAAGAACTGCTCGAACGGGAGTGCAGAACTCTTGAAGACTTTTATCGACGAGTTGGTCGTCATCTGCGTGTAAAATCTTCACGAGAGAATCTTTGCAAGACGAAAGGAGGAACGAAGGATTCAACCAAAGATACGACCACGTCCAACAACAACAAAAAGTCGAACAAGAGAAAAAGCGAGCAATCAACGGAAAAGCAGCCTGAACCGAAGAAGCAAGAAGTTCCCAGAGCTCCCATGAGATTCAATAACTATACCGAGCTGAATGCACCCATAGATCATATTTATGCGGTGACAAATCAGTATGAACGATATCGTCAACCGGAGCCGATTAAACGAGATAGAGTGAAACGTGATCCCAACAAGTTTCGCCGATACCATAACGATATTGGACATGATACCAATAACTGCTACGCACTAAAAGATGAGATCGAAAGATTAATTAAAGAAGGACGACTAAGGCAGTACACCCGGCAAAATAATGAACGAAGAGAAGAAAACTAACAGCGACCTCCCGAAGTACAACGCGAAGTACGGACTATTTTCGGAGGGCCGCATGTTGGAGGAGATTCGAAGAGGGCACAAGATAGGTATGCAAGAGAAGCTAGACAGCAGCCATTGACTAATGTCATGCATCTTGAGCGACGACCACAAAAGCTTCAGAGGGTACCCAACATGGAGATCACCTTTACAGAGCAGGACGCAAGAGAAATCCATTACCCGCATAATGACGCTCTAGTCATTAAAATCAACTGCGGAAGCACTCAGCTGTGGCGAGTACTGGTCGATAATGAAAGTGCTGTAGATATCTTGTACTACGACGCCTTCAAGAAGATGGGGTTAAGCGATGGAGATTTGAAGCCTACCGTCACTCCACTCTACGGGTTTATAGTATCCGTTAGATAATGATCCAATGATTTAAAAAAAAAAAAACCTCTAAATAGGTGAAAAAAAAAAATAAAATACTTATTGAATTGGGAACCTATATATATATATATACCTAATTTTATAACGTACATATATATCTTTAAAAAATATATATTTACATGTGCCACTATAAAAAAAATATATATTTGCATGTGCTACTATATTGTATAATGTAAGTTGTATTAACGTGTGACCAAATATTTTTTTGGGTGTCAACCTTTTTTTCTTTCCCCACCCTTTCTAAACACATCCCTCTAATATTTTAAAATTTCTTTTCACATACCTTATAAATTTATGTAAAATACCCTTTGTTAAATATTTCTTTTTCCACTCTAATACTTCATAATAAATTATTTTTTAGATTTTTTTCTCCTTTTAGAAATTACAATAACAATAAAAATTGAGAAAATTAATGATCGTTTTTTTTTGTCTTACAACTACACAACTTGTTGGTTCATAAACCAAAAAAAAAAGTTACTGAATAGTGGTTCCCCCACCAAAAAAAGAAAAGGAAAAAAAATACAGTTAGTTCTCAAACCAAAAAGAAAAGAAAAACTTATTAAAAAAACACAGTTGGTTCTCAAACCCAAAAAAAAATAAAAATAAAAATAAAAGCTTATAAGAAATAGTTCCAGAATGGTTGGTTCCCACCCTACNNAAAAAAAAAAAAAAAACAAAAAACAAAACGTTAACTGTGGGTTCATAAAAAAAAAACTTTAAAAGAAAAACATAAAATCTTGATTTAAAAAAAAAAAATCAAACAAAATATCATATGAATACTGTACTTAATTGGGTAGTGTGCTAAGAAATAATAGTTTTAATTGCTTAATACTATGTGAAGATATTCATGTCAATTCATAATAGAATATTTTTATAAATAAATAATTAATTAAAATAGGGGTGGGGAGAGAAAAAAATGCCACCCTACTTTTTTTTTTTTCAGGGAATACATGGACCTACCACCTCCTCCATAAACAAGCAAATTGAGTAAATTTACTAACTTCGTTACTCGATGGAAAATGATTAGCAGATGCCACATTAGTACCATCACATGGTCAAATGTGTCTAAGTTGTAACCCGGTGCCTTTTCTATAGAAATTGTACTTAGAACATGTGACCAAATTGAAAGGTTTAGGAGAGAGGATCTTGTTCCAAGACGTGTGATGCACATATTGGTTTGTGGATGAAAAATTATACAAATATCAGATCACTAAAATATTCAACCAAATTGTTGGCTAGCACTTAGTAGCTACTATGTTTTTGCTTTCAATTTTCTCCACCCTTAAAATGAGGTCAAGTGAAGACAACATTATTGTTATAATCATTCTCCCAAATTTTTCGCTGCTACATATTATCATTCTCTTAATTTTATTATCATTTTTATTTTTCTTGAATGTGTGAATTATGCTTTTGTGGATATAACATTACTAAGCTCAAAAATAAAATAAAAATAAGACAACAAAAAATATGGCTATTTTAAAATGAATCTTCTTCTAATCTTGTCAAATAAATTGCAACGGTTGTAAAATTAGGTACCGTTATTGTTGTGCACTGGTTTTCTGCCTCGTCGAAGTCCTAAACCAGAATATTTAGAGAAGGTCTAGTTGTGACCCCTCATGTTCGAGCAAGGGACATTCGAGTAGTATCTGATCACAACCGAATCTTGTGATTATCTTGGGAGTTTATCTTGAATTTAAATCAAAATAATGCCAATCAAATTCCGGGATTTAAGGGTTAAATTTAAGGATATTGCATTTATTTTGAGGCTATTCTTCTCATATTGATTCAAATTTCGAATGTTTGTAATTAATGATAAAAGATCCTCCCTAACTATAAATAGAGAGCTTAGGGTTCAATAAAGGGGATCCGACTCTTGTAATCAAAGAAGTCATAATCTCAGTTACCATAATAGATGTAGACTATGGTTCGAAAGAGTTGAACCACTCTAAACACAAATGTCGTTGTTTAGTTTTTTATTGTCGTTTTATGTTGGGAAAAAGTTGGAGACTTGAAACACGTAAAGAAGTACGCTTTCTTTAAAGCGATATTTGCCCCCTCTCCGTAGAGATTGCTTTGGGTTTCAATAGCAAATAGCTCTCAGGATATGACAAGCCTCACGTAAATTTCCAGTAAGCAAAACTAGAAATTTTACATAAAGAACATAAGAACTTAGTTGAATATCTGGTAAAGAAAGAATAGAGAAAAAACTGAGACAAAAGGAAAATTCGTTCATAAACGTTTTCTGATTTCCCTTAATATAGACTCAATGGCATCCATTCATCAACAGATACAACTCTTGATACAAACAGTTGTTATTTTATTGCTGCTATATCAGAAAAGTCACATCTTTTCAGAAAAGTCACATATTTTCAGAAAAGTCATATCTTTTCAGAAAAGTCACATCTTTTTCAGAAAAGTCACATCTTTTTCAGAAAAGTCACATCTTTTTGCACTTATA
>JXTC01000185.1:23620-201192 GCA_002914845.1 Trema orientale
GCACTTATAGTTAAACAATTCCAACATTTTATTCCCTCCGTAGTTGAACCAGATTTTGGTATCAACAGTTACTAACAGTAAGTGCAGCCAAAAGACCAATCAACGATTCCAAATCCTTCGTCGAACCACCACGTTCTTTAGTAGCCTCAAGTGCCGCGTGGCACAACTGTGCGACTCGCTGCCTCTCAACTTGGTTTTCACCCACCGACTCAGCCAAAACTCGAGCCAACTTGGCCGAGTCAGGAACGGCGGATTTACCTTCACATACCGTTGTTGCCACCTTAAGCTCGTCCACCAATAACGTGGCGTTCGCGAATTGGTCGGCCCCCAGCGGCCAAGCCAACATAGGCACTCCCGCCGCGACCGCTTCCAGGACCGAGTTCCACCCGCAATGAGTCAAGAAAGCGCCCACAGCCCGGTGGTTCAGTATCAAAACCTGTGGAGCCCACCCTCTAATCACCAAACCCCTCCCAGCCACACGATCTTCAAACCCAAGTGGGAACCTGCCGTAGTCACCCTCCACGTCTACTCCAGTGGGCCCCTTAACTGACCAAACGAAATGGACCCCACTTTTCTCCAAACCCTTTGCGAGCTCCTCCATCTGATCGTTATGCAAGACAGCTTGGCTCCCGAAACAAACGTACACAACCTTACGATCACCGCACTTGTCTAGCCACGAGGAGATGTGGTCAACGGAGACGGAGCTGGACCCACCTCTCTTGGTGGGCCCAGATAGATCGTCGGCAAGAGGCGGTACAGGCCCAACGGCCCAAACACGATCATGGCCCGAATCTCTCCTCAGATGTTCCAGATAGGCGCCTTCCAGCTCACCAAACGAGTTGACAGCGAGCCCCCAGCTCGCCCGATTCGCAACGAACCCGTCTCTGACAAATTCCGAATCCGGGTCTCCCTCCATGTAGCTCCGGTACAGAGGGGACAGCTGCCACCAAGGGTATTTCGGAGAATTCGGAATCTCAGGAAACGAGACGACGTCGTTTGGATCTTGCCGTCTGGGCAAGTCGCGCCACAAGGAGTGCATCACGGACAGAGCGAGAGCACCGGACGGGGAGAACACAACCCGACGGATACCCAGTTCGGCGGCGAGGCGGTGGGTCCAGCCCAAGAACATGTCGGAGACGATGGCGGTCGGTGGAGACGGGTGGGCCCCGAACCACTGGCCAAGTGGGCCTCGAAGCCCACCCAAGGCTGGAATCATGTAACGGAATGAGGTTGGGGGCATGTCCTTGAGATTCTCAACTCCATCGGGAATGTAGGGGTGAGATGGGAAGGGGAGGACGAGGGTTTGGATGGAAGGGTGAGCAGAGAGGAGTGGGTTTAGGAGAGAGAGGTTTTTGGGGGTGACGAGAATGGTTATGGTTATTGGGCTTTGGCTTTGGGTGACGATCTGGTGTATGAAGTCTAGGAGTGGTAGCATGTGGCCTTGGGCTGGGAATGGGAAAACCAAGATATGTGTGGCTCTGCTTGCAGCGGCGGTGGTTCCAGTCATGGTGGTGAATTATGTGTTTTTCTTTTCCCTTTTTTGTTTTTTTTTTGTTTTTTCTGTGGATGTTGTGGAAGGAGAAGAAGCGTATGGTGGGATGTAACGTAATCGGACCTTTGGTAGATATTTATACTCTATAAATGCATCTTACATAACTAACATGTGTTTCGTGGCTGACTTTAGTTTGAGGATCACATAATGGTAGTTAGGAATTGGCACGTGGTGGTATATTATTTGGTAGTACTTATTACTCCCATTTGCAACGACAAGACTGAGCATGAAGACTTTCGTTTACCAAGTTAAAAAATAAAAATAAAATAAAATAAAGGAACTAGTACGATAACGTCTACTCTAACGTTTGCTCTCATTTTTAACCACAAAAAAAAAAAAAAAAGAAGATAACGTCTGCTCTAAAAATAATTAAGAAAGATGCACGTTAAAAATGATGTAACGCGTCACTGCAAAGTGAAAGTAAAAAGACAGAAGCAACAACAACATAGGTACGACTTGTACTAAATGGCTATTTATTTAGAAAAAGGCGCGTCTACAGTATGGCGTCCTACGTAAGGTCCTGTGTATAAACAGATTTCTCACATATTCTTATCAAACCCTGTATAAACAGGGACTTTACGTAAGGGCGTCCCAAGAGCTGTCTCCTTTAAAAAAATATATGAAAAATGAATAAGTGAGAAAGAAATGGGGTAACTGAAAAAATATGGCCCCGTTTGTTTCAACTATTCTATTTTATTGGAATGAAAAATTCATTTGAATGTGTATTTGTTTCAACAATTTAGTTTTTCCATTTAAATGATCTTTTAGAATGTGTGTTTGTTTCAACAATTCAGTTTTTCCATTCAGATGGTCCATCTGAAAAGTTAACCATTGGAATGATTTTTTTGTGTCTTGAATGAGAATTGAGAGGGAAAGGTATTTTTGAATAGTCCATTCCAATGCTCCATTCTAATTACAACACATTCCACTATTTTTTCCATTCAAATGTCTCCCATTCTAATTATAACACATTCCACAATTTCCATTCAAATACACACATTTAAATAGACGAACCAAACGGGGCCATATATACCTTGATCTATGAACTTTTTTACAATTTTAATATTTTTTTTGTATAAAATAATATCTATATATTTTAAATATCTGTAAATTTGTATCATCTGTGTATAAATTGAGTGATTTATTACAACTATTTTAAGTTATTTTTAATAAATTTTTTGGGTTAATAGGCAGAAATAAGTAGGGGTGTTCAAAAAAATCGCCAAACTGTGAAAACCACCCAATCCAGTCCAAACCACCCAATCCAGGCAGATTCTCTTCTTAAACGGCCGGTTACGGATTAGAAAAAATAAAAACTGACTTGGCCGGTTTGCCTTGGAAACCGTCCAATCCAGTCCAAACCGCCCAATCTAGGCGGATTCTCTTCTTAAACGGCCGGTTACGGGTTAGAAAAAATAAAAACTGACTTGGCCGGTTTAGTTTTCAGTTTTAGACAAATTCGGTCGGATTCAAACCGAACCGGCCAATAAGTTTGTATATATATATTTTTTAAAAAAATATGTATAGTAGTAGTTAAAAATTTAAGCTCATTCATTCTAATTGAGTAATGATTACTTTTTAGCTAAGACTGTCACTTAAGACTCTTATGATATTTTAGACTTTAAATCTTGTTGTTGTAATGTGTTTAAGATTAAAGACTTTAAGTTTGCAATTCAATATTAATTAGAATGTAAGTTGTAACTAAAATTTAAGTTTAATAGGACTTTCGATTTGGTTATAGCTTTTAACTATGTTATGGTTTCGTTTTATATTTGGACTTTAAATTTTATATGAAATATGATTATGATATGAGCTTAGTTGATATTGTAATAATTCAAATTTTATAAGTTTTCAAACTGCGAAAACCGCCCAAACCGGCCGCAAAAATGTAGGTGCGGTCTGGCCGATTTGAATCGACTAACTCAAACCGCACGGATTGGTAAACCGACCAAACCACACATTCGGATTGGTTTCTGAATTGGCGATTTAGACCGTCCAGACCGGTCATGAACACCCCTATAAATAAGGTATGCTCAATTCAGACTCCAGAGAGTTTATACTCCAGAGAGTACAAATTTGCAGAGAATGTAGAGGTATAGTTTTACACAAGTCAAAAGACAAGATTATATTTACAAAAAGACTATATTTCAGGATTTTTTTGGTGGAGAGAAGTTCCAAAAAAAAAAGAGTTTGCAATACAAAAGTTCCTTGAATTCTTTAATTAGTGATCGTTTAGTCCTTGAATCAAATAAGTATCCAAAAAAGTCCTTAAATTAACTAATTGGTGACAATAGCATTCTTTTTGTGAAAAATTGTTAACATTATTAAAAATTAGACATAACAAAAAACTGCTACGTGCAATTAAAAAAAAACTCCTCTTTCTTTTAAATTTACAAGCAAGTTTTAGGATTTGAGAATGTCTCCTATTATTTTCTAAAAATCTTTAGTTTTAACCAAAAAAGACATTATTGTCACTAATTGATTAATTTAGATCATGTTTGGTACGTCGTATTGTATTGTATTATATTGTAATATATTCTATTGGGTTGTATTATATTATATTATTCTATTACAATATTTTGTTTGGTTTTGCATTATATTAAGATGTTGCATTAAAAATTAATTTTTTGAAAAATACGACTTTTAAAAGTCTATTTAGAAAATTACCATTTTGAAAAATACAACTTATAAAATACCACTTTTCAAAAGTTTTAAAAAAACTACATTCTAATTTCAATTTTGAAAAATCACTTTTAAAATTATTTAGAAAAATACCACTTTTAAATATAATAAAGTGATGTGAGAGAAAGGAAAGACAGAGAAAGGGATGAGATAGAAAATAGAGAAAGAGAAAGTAGTGAGAGAGAAATTAAAGATGGAGAAGATGATGAGAGTTAATGTTCTAATACAGTGTAATACAAACCCTTTTTTTTCTGTATTAGATAATACTCTCCATATTGTATTAAATTTTATTATCTTATTAAATAGTACAATATAAAAACACAACCAAACATAGTATTGTGTCTAATTAATACAATACAGAATCCTTATATAATGTACCAAACATGATTTGGGGACTTCTTTTAGATATTTATTTAGTTCAGGTATTAACTGGTCACCATTTAAAGAATTCAGGTACCTTTAATACTAAAAACCTTTGAGAAAATGAGATTTAATTCTTATTGACCAATAACAACAATAATAACAACAACAACAATAACAACAACAATAATAATAATAATAAGGTGATATGAGAATAACCATTTATATAAGAACAATCTCCAATGGGTATGTTATAACTCATGATAATGCTAAGTTTTAGTATTTTGTCTAAAAAAGTCTCTCCAATAGTATACCCTATAGATAACATAATTTTAGCATATTCTTTAGAGTAATACTAGGGACACCAATAACTTACACCACATGAGTTGGCATTCATATCAATCATTAAATTTTGAATGGTGTGGTCCCACTCATAGATAATATAGTAGTTTTATTTGATGCCACATCATTAGTGTAACTTTTTAGTGCAATTTTTTGGTGTCCCAATCATTATTCTATTATTTATATCGATACAAAGAGTAACACATGTTATAGATAACAAAGAATAACACGAGATACAAAGAATAATACACAATCTACAATGAGTATGTTATAACTCATGATAACGATAAATTTTAGTATTTTGTCCAAAAAAAAGTCTCCCCAATGGTATATGTTATAGATAACATATTTTCTAGCATATTCTTTATATTGATACAAAGAATAATACATGCTAAGTTTTAACTTGCTATGCTACTATTATAATATGTGTTAGAATTTACAATTTTGATACTATTATGTATTAGAATTTACAATATTACCATTATAGCATGCGTTATATAATATTATTATTACAAATTTAAAATGTATATACATTTTACAATATGGCTAAGTTTGATATATGTATATATTTTCAAATTGTTTTCATTAAATATTATTATCCAAACTAAAAATCTATAAATTATAGATCCTTTATTATTTTGCTACTTACCTATTTCATAAAAAAAAAAGAAAAGAAAAAGAAAATAGAATAATCATAAGTGACTGAAAAACATGATAAATAGGAAAAGTAAAAAGAAATTGTAAATAAAAATAACATTTTTAAATACAAAATGACACTATTTTTAATATGCATGTATTGGAGCAAACACTCAAAAAGTGTGTGCTAAATTTAATAAGGACACACTTTTTCAACATGAATGCATTGTTGATGGTGTAAGAGGAAGTTAGTTTATGGGCTCAAATTTATGTTTTAGGAATGTGCTTAATTATTATTATTATAGTTAAGATTTGTATTTGGTTGAAATTTATCAACTGCATGGTTGTTAGGTTTTTAGAGATCTAAAACAACAACATGATTAATTTGGTAAAAACTAAAAACCCCGCAAAATATGTTCAGTGACAAAATTAAAATGAAAAAATGACATGGATGGAACTAACAAAATGACTTTTTTTTTTATCATTTTTCTAAAAATAACATTTTAAAAAGTTTCAAGAACTTCTTTACCATTAAAAAGCTATTATTTTAGACTTTTTCATGGTCAAGAAGTCCTTAATACTTCTAAAAATATCATTTTTTTTAATACACAAAAAGTCATCTTAGTCTAAGTTAGTCTTATCCATGTCCTTTCCTCATCGGATCTGCATGTCTTTTGTAGGGAAATTAAATTGGGTGATACTGATTTGGCACAAAATGACTTTTTTAATAATCTTTTTCAAATTGATATTTATAGTAATGTCACAAATTATGCGATGCCTCGTCACACAATTTGTAACTATAAAATTATGATTTTTATAGGAGTAATCGATAGTAATAAATTGTGTGACCCTCTATTATATAGTTTTACCAAACACTAAAACACTATTAGTAAAGTTATTTTTCAAAGCAGCACTCCTAAAAAGATCATTTTAGTTAAAATTACTACTATTTATGTTAATTTCCCTATTCGGACCCTAAAATTGGGCTAGGCTGTCATGGGCCCTAGATAAGCCCAATCCAAAAACTGTAATACTTATTTATTTATTTTTATTTTTGGTACGAAATAACTAAAGTTGTCTCCGTGTCTCGTACTTGTTTTTTAATCCCTCCGGTCCGAATCCCACCAAACAGGCGCACGCACTGATAGAGCGAGACGGCTCGGCGCCGATGGCGGGTGACTCAGCCGACTCGGGCTCCTCCACCTCCCCAAACAAGCGCCTCAAATCCATAGCCGAAGACGAAAATCAAGGGGAGAATTCAGTGGGTGGGAGGTGTGCGATTTGCTTCTCTGAAGATGGGAAAGCGATTAGAGGCGAAATCGATTGCTGCGACCACTATTTCTGCTTCTTGTGCATTATGGAGTGGGCCAAGACCGAGTCACGTTGCCCCATCTGCAGGCGGAGGTTCACCACCATCCGAAGACCCCCTAAACATGGTGCTTTCCCTCGCGAGCGCCTCATTAAGTTCCCTCTGCGAGACCAGGTCTGACCCTTGTCCTTTTCGTTAAAAAGAAAATTTAGAGTTCTGTTTGAATTTAAGTTTGTGGTACGTGTTTAATTTCATTTCAAAACCTTTAAGTCTACACATTATAATTGTGAATTTTGTTCTACTAGTTTGATTACACTAGATTTGGTGTATCATATATGAACGCTTTTGAAAACTTACGTTAGAGTTTTGGAATGACCTCAAATTATAGACTTAGATAGACAGCTTAATACTTACCAGAAAATAAAAGTAAAAAATTAAAAAAAAAAAAAATCTAGCTTTTTGATTTCATGTGGGAGCGTGTAGTTTCTTAAAGTTAATTTGGAAAATCCAACTATAAAATATTGAATATAATATGTATAATACGAAAAAAACGCTCTCACCTGCTCCGAAAATCTTAGCAAGAGCCCCTCCTCCAGTCAGCTGTCTCACTCCCTCTCATTGTACCGGTGCTTCCTCCCAACCAAAGCCAAAGCCAAAGCCAAAGCCAAAGCCAGCGCTGTTTCTCATGGAGGCTGGCCTGTGAAATTGTAATACTTGTGCTTACGTTGTAACCTAAAATTTTTGCTTTGAGTAATATATTCCCTTGAGGAATCCGTTTTTATTTAAAAAAAAAAAGAAAAGAAAAGAATATAATATGTATATAATGGCAGTTATAGTCAATTTGTTCACTATAATGGACTATGGAGAGTATAGAATATTCCTTTCGCTTCTGACTAAATTACATTATTCACTTCTAGTTTGTGCAAATAATAAAAATAGGAAAAATGTCATCCTGTAGCAGAAATTCCAAGACAAAATTTTCGTTAATTTTAGAAACCCGAACCTGAAAGTAATATTTTTATTGTAACTGTGCTTGTTTGTTTGATATTGAAATTTACTTCATTTCTCTATACTTTAATGTTATTATTCAGGCCTTCATTCATTATGGGGACACAGATGGTTCATTTGATCCTTATGCTGAGGTCTTGTGTACCGTGTGCCATGAGACAACAGATGAAAATCTTCTGCTTCTTTGTGATCTTTGTGATTCGGGTGCTCATACATTCTGTGTTGGACTTGGTTACACTGTACCTGAAGGTGATTGGTTTTGCCATGACTGTACCATTTCTAAGGCTGAACATGCCAATAGTGAAACAAATGCTGAAGATGACAATCAAAATTCGACCCTTTTGGATATCATACAAGAATCATGTAGCCGGGTGGTTGAGAAGTCTCCTTCAAGAGTTTCTTCAGATTCGAACAAATTGCCATTCCCTGCTGTCACCCCGGGGGGAGCAAGATTCACATGCGAACCTACTGGTCCTGCTGTTGCCAGTAAATTAACTGAATCAGGTGCAAGAACATTGAACCGCTGTCGCAATGTGCACAGTCGCATACGAGCATTGCGAGAAAATTGGAATGCGTTGCAAAGAGGTTCATTGAGCTTCTCTCCCGGTTCATTTAAACCTCGTTGCTACAGTCAAAAGCATGAAGATTATGCAGTTTTGCATGACAGGTCAAGCCAAGTGGAAACTTCATCTTCCAGAAGTTGTGAACAGTTGAAAAATCAAGTTGCTATTGGATCTCATGATATTGATAAGGCGTGGAAAATGATGGATATTGCGAAATCAAAACAATGTGGTTGTGGAAAGACTAGCACTCTACAGTCATCCAAACCGACTCTTCGCAAAGCAATTGCATCAAAAGAAAGAACAAATGTAAATTTAAATAATTTAGTACAAAGTCAACAATTAGGAATTAGGACTGCGGAAAGAACTGTTGTGGAGAAGCCCTTCAAACCATATTCTTTTGGAAAGGAAAAGGTAAAATATCGATCTCCCGAGTTGGAAAGGGAAAAGCAGTGTAGGGTTCTTAGTAAGGAGGCAGCAGGATGTAGTTCTCGTCTTTCATTGTCTAGGAATATCTTTACAAGTACTGGAGGTAATACTTGTAAAGTAAATAGGTCAATATCGTTACAGAAAAATGTAAATCGTGCTTCACCAAACATTGCTAGTGAGCAAAATGGTTCTTTCTCTGCTTTTCGAGTGAGGCAAGGAACATTTGATTCTTTTGATGACAAATCAGAGCTAAGTGCATGTTCTTCTAAGGTAGATGTACCTAAGGGTGATACCAGATTGAAAAATGGCAGTGTGGAGAGTAAGGTGGGAAAGCATGATGATGCGAAAAATGAGATCCAGTCTCTTGTCAAGCTCAATTTGAAGCGTCTAAGCAGAGGCAAACAATTAGGTACGCATAAGATCATTATGCTGAACTTAAGTAGAAATGCATACTGTTTTCAGCTAATGCTGGAACCTGTAAGTTTTGAGGTGAATTTGGTTTAAACATTTTTTATGTTGTCTGATGTTACATTTAATGGTCCTCTTCAAGCATCAAAGGATGTTGGAGCTCTTTACCATTAGCATCACCGGAAAAGTTTTCAATGGCCTCTTTGCACTTATTCTTTACTTTAGTAGATTCTGATTCTCTTTTGTTTTTGTTCTTTTGGTTCAAAAAATATAAATCTTTTCCTCTTCAGTTGTTGACATTATCGTAAATTCTTATTCGCTTAGGAATCATCTTCCTCTCAAAATCCGTTTCTACAAAAAAATTACATGTTTTTTCTTCACTTACCTCTTTCTATGGTCACTGTTTAAACAGATTAGCAGTTGAAACTTTTCTAGATTCTAAACTAATTGCCTCAACAATTGTTGCTACTGCAGGATTTACCACATTCAAGGAAATTGCAAGGCTTGCAACACATACCATTTTGGCTGCCTGTGGTTTAGAGCACAACAAAAAGTACGGCATCTATTCTTTCCCAAGCTTTGTTTGCTCCCACGCCGATCTTTCTGAGACTAAGACCAATATTATGCCCGAGTCCTGCCAGGATTGCTTTTACAGTTTTGTAAAGAATGTTGTTAATTCTATTATGTTGGAGAAAGTAGATTGCACAGAAAAAAGTTGAGGTTATACAAGGGTTTCACTTTGGAGGCGGTTAACTGCTCCACTAGAGTAAGGAAGAAGCAAGGTTGGAATGTGTAAATAAAATTCTCCATCTGATGGTAACAACTCTTTTTGGAGGACAAGAAGCTCATGTAACAATCATTCTTCTCGTTCTTAACCTGTATTTAGAGCCATGAATAAAATAGGGTTCGTTGTGTATTTTGTTTTCACTTGGTCCTCAATTGTAATTTAAAGTGAAAATGAAGCTAAAAGCGATAGCAGTTGTAGAGATGGAGTGTGAAGAAACAAAAAGATAATAGCTTTTTGCGTCTGCAGAATGCCATCGGTCGTGGAGTCTTTTATTACTTGCCTATTGTTTTCTGGTTATAGATGGTATGGTTCGTATTTTTTTTTTTTTAACTTGTATTATTAATTCTTGTATACCAACACAATACCATACAAAATGATACAATTTATTTGAGAAGGAAAAGAAACAAGTCACCACGCAATGTACAAAAATTATACATCCTTTTTCCCGTTTCTATCTATTTCTCCCAGTCCAAGCCCTTCACGAGTACTTTTTCACTAACACTGAAAACCCTATAAGAGAAACCAAGTGTGAAAGTATCATATGAAACCCAAAAGAAAGAAAATGTAGTCCCATAGTTCCTTCACTCGGCACATCCAAAAATATCTTACACTAGGGCATTTATTTCCTAAACAGGGCATTTATTCTGTTTCAACACTGCATTGCTAAGGCCTAAGAACACTCCAACTTCTACGAACTAAAAATATCCCCTTCTCCATGTATTACTACATCAAAGGGAGTCAAACTATGTCAAAACCGGCATGAGGTTCCAAGCCTCAGTTTCTGTCTATGCTCAATAGTAGCAGATCTTCGATCGGTAAAGGCAGGGTAAAGAAGCTCCTTGAGCTTATCAAGAAAAACTATCCACTCTTCCTTGCTCATATTAGAAAGACTCACAAAGCTCCTTGTGGTGGGTAGCTGCTCATTAGCACTCGTTCTAAGACCAGATAAGGTACCAATTCTACCATTACATACTAGTCTTCCCTTTTCAGAGTCAGACTTGTTTCGAGGCATGGACAACTTTGGAGCAATGTTATCCCATCTTGACAAATCTGGGAATCCTTCAGCCTTGTCCGGCCTCTCATCCACAACAGCTTCTTCATCATCTTCAAAATCCTCATCCAGCTTAGATAGCAAGAACTGACCATTTGGCACTTTCGACTTGTACTGAAATGAGTCTTGGTTCGAGAAGTTTTTTGAGTTCACTGGGGCAACGTTGCTCCCTGCTGCGTCCTCACTGTCTATGTCAAAGAGAAACTCTTCATCTAATCTGTCAGCCTCAGAGCTTGATGAGTTCCAATCCTCTATGTTCCTCATAGCCTCGAGGCAAACAACCTCAAGCTCACTTGGCTGGTCCTCCTGGCCCCGAAACTCTCTACTCATCATCTCACCAATCTCAGCAAGACACAGTCCAAAAGTAGCTGCTTCCTTGAGAAACAATGTGCAAAGGACTAGAACCCGTAGACATGCCTCCCGAATCATGGGCAGCTCCATCTGTAGCATTTCAGAGTCACGAACAGGATCAAGCTTGTTTATGTACTCAAGCTCCTCCTCGGAGAAAGGAATTGATGCCTGAGGCCAATGGATCCATTCAAAATAAGGATCCTCCAAGTTCTCTGGCAAGCAAAGGCCATGATCAATTGGAATGAGCTCCACCTTATCAAACCTTCCATTACCATCCAGCCGCCTGACCAAAAGGTTACCTGCATGCCTGTCAGTGTTAAAGATCCTAATATCTAAAATCCCTATCCTATGAACCGACGAAACCGGAAAACTTGAGTTTCCATAGTCACCCGCATCAAAATCATGAGGAATGAACTGCTGAAGAGAGGCTATCTTGCTAACCTTCTTTTTATTCTGCAGATTATTTCCGCTGACTACTACATCATTTATATTGAACACGGAGTGTGTAACCTTTACAAGAACAGTTGGAGGTACATTGGCAAAGTGATCATAATCCAAAAGGTAGGCAGCCACTTCCCTAAACCCTGTTTCCCCAACTCGAACAGAACGCTTCAGGCCGGGCTGCCCAAGAGCTTTTCCGACAAAACCTTTAGGGTTGTTTGGCGCAAAGGGTTCCTCATCTGTTGGCTTAACAATGGCCACAGTCTCACCTCTACTATTCCTAAAAAAGTATGCACCGCCAAGTCCACCCTGTGCAGGGATAGGATCAACACCATTCTTGATAGCCATTACAATGTCTTTCACCAATTCATTGCTTCCAAGAAAGCGATTACCCGATAATATCTCAATCAGCTCACTCCCATCCCTCTGCTGATGGGGATTGTTCCCAGTAGGAGAAAGACAAGGCGACGAAGAGCTTCTATGCATGACATTCCTAGTGAGAAGTAACGGCGAATCATTTCTAACGGCACTAAGATCATTGTTCAACACAAGATCCCCAAAGGTCAAAGAGCTCTCAAGGGTAGGTATATTGAGGGCAACCTGCAATCTCCTCTTTAAAGTGTGTGCATTGTCACCCTTCTCCAGCTCCATTCCCAGAACACAACCAGTCTCAGTCTGCACAAACACCCGTCTCCTCCGAGCGAGATTCCCACTTGCGCTTCCATTGCTGCACTCGCCATTGCGAACCCGATTAAGAACCGCAACAGCCATATTCGTTCGAACAGGCATATCCAACTTAGCAGACATAAAGTGGGAAAACCCGTTACAAGTTCCAATTTTGGGACAGAGACGATCTCTCTCTCAAGCAGGTGCCGGTTGACACCAATTGAATGAGAGAGACAAAAAGAGTCCAAACCAGTCATCAACTAACCTACTAGCATTGCTGAATTACCTAAAACTAATCACATTGATCCAAACTGCTCAATCATTATGTTGCATGATTCAACGGAGCCAACATCTGCTACATAAAGGAGTATAAGCTGTCATTGAGTAACATATACACACACACACACATCTATATATATACACACACACACACACACACATAAAACTTAAGATGTTAACAATATTATTGAAACCAGAGAAATGTCTATTATTTGAGCAACCTTTAATTGTTTATTTCAAGATATTAATCCTCCAGAAGAATTTTCAAAAAACACAAAATGGAGAAAGTTAGATTCAAATCTTCAAATTTTGCAGGAGATATATATTGATTTGATTGATTCAAATCTTCAAAAGATTCAAATCTTCAAATTTTAGCCAGTACATGTATATATATACACACACATATATATAACATATATACAAAGAAGAGGCTTCTACAGATCAAGAAAGTAAGAACACAAGGTTTCCGATGAAATTTACCGATTGAAGAAATTCACTTGAGCGGAGACCAGAGACGAGAAAGAAGGAGCAGAAGAGACGATCAGAGCCGTTGGCCGTAGAGAGGAGGAGAAGGTCTCATAGATGAACGGTCTGATTTGGAGATGCAGAACAATCAACGGTTACGATGAACCATCTTCCATCCTCAGACTCTCTCTCTCTCTCTCTCTCTCTCTCTCTCCCGATTCCCAAACAATGAGAAGGTTTCTCTGAATAGCCTTTCTTCTTAAATAGCGTCAATCCAATCCAATTCATGCTTGACCAGCATTTGACCAAAGTCAAAACAAAAATGTTAAAACGGCGACGTACGACTAAACCATAGCGTAACGTTTTCGTCGTACACTACACCGCCTTGTATGTAAATTGTAATGTAAGATCCCCCTGACAGGGAAAGAGAATCAGGGCAGTTGATTGAGAACGGCAAGTGTGACGTCCACCGTCGGATCAGATGATCAGAAAGGTGCAGTGGCGGGAACTTACGTGGCAATGGTTACCGTTAAAGGTGTTTACACGTGCTGATTATTTACTGGGAAAGCAGGCGGTAACAGAACAGACAGTCTCAGGGATTTTAATTTGCTTAAAACTCGGCTTTTGCCGACTCTCCAGCGGTCTTTTTAAAAAAAAATAAATAAATAAATAAATGAATGTAACTCTTTTATTAAAACATTTATGGCCACTAAACAAAAGTGTCTTGACCATTAATTTGTGTGAAAATCTTAGTGAACGATAATGAATGTGTATAGCAGAATTTTTAACATGGTTTTAACTTTTAAATATTGCCAAGCACCTTGGTGTCTTTTCCTCATAATCAGAACGTTGCTTGTAATTTGTTTGTTTGAATGATTAGTTTAACTATAGAGGTAAAGGAGCGTTTAGATAATATCATCAATATTGTAAAGATGTTAAATGAGTCGTGCAATTAATTATGACCAACATCAAATGGGAACGAAGATACTTGACATGATAAAAAAGAAGTATCTTGAGAAAAAAAAAAAAAAAAGTCATTAGCTCACACGATAAACGATGACAGAAAAAAGAATAATACTATGAGTACCGGTGATGCTCAGCACCACATAATGTATTAGTCTGTCATTAGCTAATCATAATTATAATTCAAGTAGAATTCAATTTATTAATTAAAATCATTCAATAACAAACAAATACGTCATTATATGCTAGACATTACTGGTGTCTTACAACATTACTCCCGAAAAAAAAAACGAGCACATTGAGCTTAATATTGCATTGACAAATTTTCAAAAAAAAAAAAAATATTGCATTGACACAATATAGAACCAGCATATAGGCACGAGGCAAGGCACGAACACACTCTGTACCTTGTGAGTTCAAAGTTTTCAACTTTGGGTCAACATAGATTTAACATGATATTATTTTGGTCCTACATAGTTTGACACGATGCATGGATGAACCTAGTCATTCACGATGTTGGCAGTGACCAACACCCAAAAATACCCACTACAAACACAGATTGTCAACCACAAATTTATCATAGCAGTATATCTGGTTGATTACTTACTAATGTTGGACCTGAAAAAAGTAGCAGTTGCTAAAGATCAAAGATGGTCGCAGAAATTGATGCATCACATGACTTATTATTTGGTATATTTCGTCCCATCATCTTCTTTTTGTCTAGCATTGTTAAATAAACCAATAAATAATCAAGAGTATTAGTGCTTAATAACAAGTACTCTTTACAGACCTGTAAACGATTATAATATAGGTGATCAGTGTAGTACTTATAGTAAACAATTACTATAGACTTATTGGCGAAGCTGAAATTTTTTTTAAGGCCATATTTTAAGAAAATTCTTTGAGGTAAATTTAATTTTCTTCCCTCTTTTTTGCTCATTATGTTTTGTGTTCTTCAATTTTTTTAAGTGTACTTGTAACTGAGTAATGAGTAATATAATTCATGACAATCTAAAAATGTAATTTTTAAACATACATAATCAACATAGACCAACATAGGATTAAAATATTTTTTTTTAAATGAGGTTCAAAAAAGAATTATCATTAAAAGTGTGGGAAGACTTGAGTCTTTAAAAATAATTTAAGTAAATTTTGAAAATGTAAAAATTTAAATGGGACACATGAGGGGCATTATTGAATTTTTCTTAATATATGAGGGTGAAATTTAAAATTATCTAAATTTAGAGAAGGCAAATAAGGGATATAACAAAATATTTTGGGGAAAAAAATTAGGATAAAATTTGAAATTTTAAAAATTTGAGGGGGCATAAGCCCAAAGTGGCTCCATCAATAAGGTATATGGTAGGTGAATTCACTACTTCTAGTAGTAATATATCACCAATGCATGGCACGTTGTCAAGATTAAGAAAAAGGACACGATAAGGTGATTTTTTCCTTTTTTCTCTATATGTGTGTTTTGGGGTTTTCCTAATTTTTGGAATTAAACCTAAATCATAAATTTGTACCCATAATTATCAAGAATAATGGAGCTTTATTGGACTCAATTGGCATCATGAATTGGCAAGCTCCTGTCTACTTGGCAAGAATTCATTGGATAAGACTTGAAGCATTGACACATTATTCCTCCTTAGCCTACAAGATGAAGCTATTCAATGCCATGAAGACACTTCATCAACTTGGACAACAAACAAAATTCTTCCATAAGAGATTGACACCTCTTCTTCATAACAAGCTGCCCATGTATTCTAGAAGCCTCAAGAAGATTCTAACTTATAGCCTAAGATCTTGTACACTAAGTACTTATAAGCCAAGCTCTTATAGCTTAATTACTTACAAAGCAAGTACTAATTAACTAATCTAGTTTAACTAATGAAAGCTAGACACCTAATTCCTTGTAGCTTAAGTTTTATTGTAAGCTAAGGGATGATTTACCTATAAAAAGGTGCTACCACCTCACTTGTAAGAGAGATCATTTAGCTCCTAAATTTCTAATACAATCCTCTCTTCTCTTTTGCTCTTAACCGAGTCCTCTATTTCTCTTCCTTGTGCTTTTGTGCTTTTTGTTATTATTGTTCTTGTGTTCATCCAAGACCTTTAGGTCCTCTTTCTCTATTCCTTTCCCTTGTTCACCCGTAGCTTCACCCTCATCACTATCTTGTCTTCTTACTTACCAATCCGTGGCTCAATACTCAATGCCACCACCATCATCTCTCGGTTTCTCTTCAGCTCGTGACCCCATCCCTTCATTTCATACATATATATTAATCTTTCATCTCATTAACTTCTCAATTCCATATTCACCAATTCGTGTACCACTCTTTTGGGCCTCAAGCCTTCATTCTTTAGCATTGAGCCCATAATCCCATTTGTTCATCTCCATGCTATCTTCCTCACATGTATACAAATTTAACCATCTTATTTCCACTAATTTTACCTTATCTTTCATTTAACCCATGGCTACTAAATGTCTGTTTATTCACGATTTGCATAAGACCTGTTCACCAAGTCTTTCATTTCACCTTATCCCATTTATATGCATTAGTTCTCCATATGTTTTTATCTTTCTTTCATTCATGTATCTTTGCATGTTTATATATATTTTCATATATATTTAGATATCTACATATTTTGTCTATAGCTATTTCTAGGCCTATATCCATTTATTTGCATGGTCTACGCCCAATATCCAATCATATATCATTTTTTCATCACTTTATTATTACTATACCATCTTTTTCTACACATATTTTTCTAACTTGTTTTACAAGTTATTTTGCATGCAGATTTTAATATTCGCACTTCAGTGATCTGTGGGTATCGAGCTACTCTCCTCGAACTCTATGCTTGATCTGTGGCACAAGTTTGGAATTTCGTATTCTATCACTATCTTTTATTAATATTTTACCTAACCTCTCATTGACTTCTAGTTGACACTCTGGTTAGTTATTCGCCTCCGTCAACTAGACTTCTTTATCATTATTGCATGACTATATTATTATTGTCTCGTAAGCCTGTTATCCTAGCAACTGCCTACGTACAAAGGCGCCGTAGGAAGTGTTGTTGCTTATTACAACTGCCTATCGAGACTTCGATATATAGTGACAGTGTTGTGGTAACACTTACATCTTTATTATTATTATTACGACATTATTATTATTATTATATTATAAGTACATTATCCCTGTAACCGCTAACGTGGCAAGGATGCTGTAGAAATTGTCGTTTTCTATATCGACCCTATCAGGACTTCGACACGTAGACAATGCTATGATATCACTTATACCTATGCACTCTTTGTAATTTAACCATAATCCTAATTATTCTCTGCTTTGTTTTAATTAATCACAGGTCTCGTTAATCAATCAGAGCACATAGTCAAATCCTGAACATAAAAAAGGTGACTCCACTGGGAGTAGCGTCAGGGAAACTACATTTTTCCTGGAATTCTCCTAATCCGCAAGTGCATCCTGTCACTCTGCTAGATTCACTTCTCAAAATTCTATTTCGTATACTGAAACTCTGCTAAAATTCTATTAGTTTTACTTTTCAAAATTCTGTTTCGAATATCGAAACTCTGCCAGTTTCAATTCTCAAAATTCTATTTCATATACCGTAACTCTGCCAAAATTTTACCAGTTTCACTTCTCAAAATTCTTTCCAAACACTACACCCCTTTCTCTTTTAATTTCTCGTTATTAAATTCCACTTTATTCTTTTCTTTTCTCACGTATCTTTCTATTTTTCTCCCACTTTCCATCTCATTCTTTCAAATGGCTGACGAGCAACATCTGCCGAGTTTCAAAACATCGGCTTAACAAGGAGAAACTCTTGCCTAAATAAAAAGCACATTGCAAAGCTTAATGCAATATCAAGAACTGATGATGCAAAAGTTAGCTGAGTTAGAAAGAAGAAACGGACTAGGGACTTCGTCTATCCCTATTCCATCAAGTAAAAATAAAAATTCACCTGCATCGGGCAGTCAAAATCCCACTATGCTCACAACACAAGAAGGTCCTGCTAATCCTCCTGTCACAATTCCAGCAGGCATGAATATTGAAACTTCACACAGTTTTATTACCAAAGAACAACTACAAGATGCACTTAAAGTAGAGGCAGAAAGAGCTAATAAGATTATAGCAGCAATAAACTTCCAACCTCCCTATTCTGCGCATATCCTTTCTAAGCCATATCCAAAGGACTATACTAGTCTTCAATTCAAGAAATTTGATGGAAAGAAAGGCAATGCCAAAGAATATGTCATTAGTTTCTTGGACGATCTTAGAATCTACACCGATGACCATGAGTTACGATTGAGAGAATTTTCAAAATCCCTTACTGATCGAGCATATTCATGGTTATCTACCAACAAGTAGCCTCAGCATGTGAGAAGAGTTGGTAGTAATATTTTGTACCAAATTCTTTGTAGCAGAATATAAGCTAAACTTATCTGATCTCTCCAGCATAACACAAAAGGAAAATGAATCACTCACAATCTATGTGAATAGATTCAAAGAAAGAGCTTTGGACTGCAAAGAAATCATCTCGAAGAATGAACTCATCCGAATGTGCATCAAAGGCATACGAGCAGAGTACAAGATTCATATTCAGAACCATATCATCTCAAATTTTGCCGAATTAATGCTGAGAGTAAGCTACACAGAAGAAACAGTTGTGGAATTGCACAAATCTACTGTTAAATAGTAGAATATTCCACCTTTTTCTAAACAAAAGAAAGAGATTGATTTGATTGGACAACTTCAACAAGATAAAAAGAATCTGCCAATTCCTCCTAAAATACCTTTCATATCTGAACAAATTGACATACTAATTCAGGCTTGGATAGAAGATGGAGATCTAATTTGTCCGCCCAACGCCAGGCCACCGACACAAGAGCAATTGGCCAACCTGCGATTCTGCATTTACCATCGCAGAATTGGTCATCCTACTTCTGAAAGCTACAAAGTCCGAAGGCATTACTTAGCCAAGAACCGAAGAGGTGAAATCCTACACGATGATAGCAACAAAGGGTAGATGTCAACCCTTTCCCAAATTACAGATGAAGCTACTTAAGAAACAAGAAACTATTTTGATTAAAGAAAACTCAGCATCAACATTTCTCTGCCTGCAAATCCAAAATAATGCATATACCTCACACTTGGGGACTGTTATAAATTCTTTTCTGATTCTATATATATATAATCATGTGATACGCCCGAGCTATCAATATGATAAGAATTGTATGATAAGTCTGAGGTATCCATAAACATGATTTTCCAAAAAAAAAAACAAAAACAAAAACAAAAAAAATCATGCGATACGCCCGAGCAATCAATGTAACAAGAATCATATGATAAGTCAGAGCTATCGACAAATATGATTTCTCAAAAAAAATTCATGCGATACGTGCGAGCTATCAATATGACAAGAATCATATGATAAGTCAGAGTTATTGACAAACATGATTTTTCAAAAAAACAAAATCATGCGATATGCCCGAGCTATCAGTATGACAAGAATCATATGATAAGTCAGAGCCATCGACAAACATGATTTCTCAAAAAACAAAAAAAATCATGCGATATGCCTGAGCTATCAATATGACAAGAATCATATGATAAGCTAGAGCTATCGACAAACATAATTTCTCAAAAAAAAAAAAAAAATTCATGCGATACGCTCGAGCTATCAATATGATAAGAATCATATGATAAGTCAGAGCTATCGACAAACATGATTTCTTCTGCCAAAAAATAAAATAAAAACGCCCAAGCTATCAATATGACAAGAATTATATGATAAGCCAGAGCTATCAACAATATAATTTATCTGAAATAAAAATCATGCGATTGGTCAGAGTTATCAACAAATATGACAAGAATCATATGATACGCTAGAGTCATCAACAATATATGACCACTCCCTGTGTATATACTTATGGTTTAGTTATATAAAGGTGTCTTGTCTAATTCAGTCATCAAGAACATCTTGACATATTCAATTTTATGCATGCACCAGGAATTGTAATCATTTCGAAATACATTTATTTCTTTCCCCTGCACTTTATCAATTTGTAATTCTATATTGAAAATTCAAATCAACTAGGCACAATTAGCACTTGCTAATTCATGTCTTATACACTCCAAGTCGATTATTCAATTTTCAAATTCTTTATTTTGTATGACACTGCAAAAGAAATGAAAAATGCTACATTTCAGCATCCATCTGTCAATCTAACAAAATCTTACCAAGACACAAGTTTTGGAAGAACGATTGTCCTCTTTTACAGGAATTATTCTCCATTTTCTTACTTGGAAATATTTCCTCCACGCCAAGATGTATTCGGCGCACTTTTACAAGAATACTTAAAAGTGAGCTCTAGCAAATGGCCACTTATAAGTACGTTATCCCTGCAACTGCTAACATGGCAAGGACGCTGTAGGAAGTGTCGTTTTCTATATCGATCGTCAATAAGGATTTCGACATATAGACAGTGTTGTGATAACTCTTACACCTGTGCACTCTTTGTAATCTAACCATAATCCAGTTATTCTCTGCTTTGTTTTAATTAATCACAGGTCTCGTTAATTAATCAAAGCACGTAGTCAAATCCCGAACAGTGTGTTTGCCAAAAAAAAAAAAAAACCGAATTTATCTGAATTGAGAACTAATTTTTGGTAACAATCAAAGTAAGTCGGGAAAGGAGAAATCAGTGTGATTCGGTACTTCTTTACTTCCCTAATAAACTCAATCTAAAGGAACATAATAACTCTGAACTCTCAATCTAGTTCTCAAGTCACTTATTCATAATCTAGTTTAATATAAGGACTTAAATGTAAGAGGCTTTTAGTAATTTAATTCTCTTATTTCAAATCTCCAATTACCTAAAATCTTGCGTCTTATACATAGTTTAATAGTAACCACATATTTCCTCCGCATAAAGTTTATTTAAAATCAATATTTGATTGGTTCTTGTTTCTTATCCCTTAATTTGATTTCCTTTCCAATTCTTATTGGCTTCCAATCTAATCAAAACATATTAATTTGTAGTATAATATATTCGTAAAACATGAAATAGTTTTATCTAATTATTTTAATTCTAAATGTTAAGACAGTAAATATAATCGTCTATTAGAACACACAAATATTAAAAGAGTGATTATAATTAACAGTTACTTGGAGCACTTTCTTGACTAACAAATTAAAGCATACTCATATACGTCATTAATTATCAATGAAATTTAATTACAAAGAAAAGCTCCATTTTTGTTTATAACTACGTATAATATAAAGTTACTGCTCTAGTGCTCTTAGTTATTTCACATAATAAGAATACTCCATATAAATACCTCTTCTAAAGTTAGTTCACATAATAAGAATACCCTATATAAATACCCCTTCTATACATATCGTTACATGCAAACATATAACACAGATATATATATATATACGTATATATACACGTCTATGCAGTTTGAGTACTATAGAGTCATGAGATAACATATACCTGCAGAAATCTATACTCAAGCTCTGCCGTGATCTTCAGCTCATGGTTCTTACTAATTGTGAGCACTCTATGGTCAGATTCTAGCTATAGGAGTTCTATATCAATATATGATGTTGATCTACCTGGCTGATATGATCATCGCTCTTGTGCTTTCCATTGACGAATCATCATGGACTTTGATCATGATCAACACGTTATGTATAAGATCAATAAAAGAGACAGAGAGAGAGAGAGAGATGCCCTTTTGAAACTTTTCTTCTACTCCATCTCTCGCATGACTGATCTAAGAACTTCATGTTAGGCAAGGTATACTTAGTCAAGAAAGTGACTTTCATTTTCCTTTATTACTTTTTCTTTTTTCCTTAATTATAAGTTAGTAGAATGGGTGGTGAAGGGCGTAAAGTGACACTTGTTACGAATTTTTAATTAAACATGATACTCAATGGATAAGGATGAGGTTTTGCAACTTTATAGTCTCTCTCATCATTTGAAAAAGATGGGGTTGTCCTTATTTGTTTGTCATATCAGTTTTACTTTTAGCTAGTATTCTGTATTCATTAATTTTGTATAATGGGTGCGAATTTACTTACGGACCCGGCCAGCATTGCATTTAGTTTTAGACTAGTACACACTTTTTCTAAGTTATACGTATACATGAATATAAATTAACAAAAGAACCCTGTTGAACTAGCTAGTCTTATCTGTTATTACGTATTATTCGCATGAAAGTTCAGCTTATTTTTTAAGTCGGAAAAACATATTATATCATGTATGAATTTGTCCAAAAGCATATAAAATTAACCAGCTTACTTCAGGTTTATGAAAATTAATAAATTATAATTAGTACCTGTTCTACGAAGACTATTGTAAGCATTTTTGGATTGGACCTCTTTTTACGAAGAAGAAGACACATATGCAGTTGGAGAATATGTTTCTATAACACCAGGATATAAGGATTGCCATCAGAACGGCCAGAAGAGTTTTCTGTGGTCTATATTTCCTATCGGCATATTTGTGTATCTTTTATAAATTGTTATAACGCTATATATATATATATATACGGACTTTTTCACACAAGGTGATCTAGTAATATTATGATCTTTTGCCACACAAAAGGAATGGTTAATTTCGAACGACTTTTAGTACATGACCTAATTTTAGAAACTTTGTAATCCTTCTTTGCGAGAGAAAAAGAATATGCACTTCAAAAAATGTAATATCTTGGATTAATAAATCTTGATCAATAGCCGAGAGTCTGAGACCTCAAAGTTTTATAAATTGCTAATACTACGTGTAGGGTCTTAGAGCAAAATCACCATTGAGCTCATTTTAAGTAAATATCCATGAAATTGAGCTCATTTTAAGTAAATGTCCATTTTCATGTGTGTAACAAAATAATTTATATATCACTTATACAAGTGTAAAATATAATGAAACCAGTATCAAAACTAATATACCTGGTGCATAAACTAAAACTGATATATAAATAGATATATCAAGTAAAAATATACACTTACAATTTAGCTATAGAAAGAAAGAAATAGATATTTATTAAAACTAAGTGCAATAAAAAGAGACACGTTTTTGTAATTACATATATAATATATGTATATATATTATATAATACATTCTCGTGTATGGTTTATGAGATTTGGATCTGGGTACGTAGGAGTAATTTGGCCCGAACTAACTTTTCTTATTTTGGTAAAAATTGTGCCTTGTACGACGTCTTTATAAAAGAACTAAAAATAACTAAAAATATACAGTGAGCTTAGTTTTTCTTAGATCCGTATTTTTTAGAAAAATACAAATTTTTCAAAAGTTTTTAGAAAAATATCATTTTCTAAAATAGTAACCGGTAATTAGTTTTCGAGCACTGGTATGTATTTATAACTGCTATCCAGTTTTCAGACACTATTAACTAGTAACTATTTTAAAATTGATATTTTTCTAATTTTTTTAAAAAAGTGATATTTTTCTTTAAAAAAAAGTGGTACGGAAATCGGAAGAAAAAAAATCTGATCTGCTATATTTTCGCAATTCATTTTTGTTTTCATAAGTAGAAGTGTTAGAAACCCCTTTTTTTTCATATTTTCTAGGATGAATTTTTTAGGATTAATTAGAGCTGGCAATTTTTTGCACGATACGACAATACAACTCGAAAACAATACGAAATAAATAGGCTTGGATGACCCATTTAATTTTCGTATCAATTTTGGGTTAACACTATAACAAGTATAATAAGCGGGTAGAATTTGGGTCAATTCGCTTAACCCAAAATTGACTCGTGTAATTCGATTAAGCGTGTCATTTTTATATTATGTCAACACGACACTAATACGATACATTTATTGATATTTCAATATTTTAAATGTGATTTTAATTAATTCTAAACATATTTACATATGTAAAATTGAATTGATTAGTGTATAATCATATTAAATTAGAGAAACTGTGTCAAATAAGTTATAATATGGTATATGACACATTTATTAAATGGGTTACACGTGTCATATCAGATTACACGTGTATTAAAAAGGCTAAAACGAAAAAAATAGAAACTAGTAAAGCAGAAAGAAATGAGGCGAAGTGGAGCAGCTATAAATTGAACATTCAAACCTAAAATCGCAAACGATTCATCTTGGTTTCCTTCAACTCAAGTGCAATGTAAGGTTTCTTGATGTTGAATTTGATTTCTAATTTGATTCATGTTTTATATAATTTTGATTTTTGAGTTCTTGGAATCAAGATCTGAAAATAGTATCTATTCATGGTCGAAAATCAAAAGAAAAGAACGGTTTGTGTTCTTCGTTGAAAATTTAAAAATTAGAGAATATTTAGAAGGTTCTTGATGACGAAATTGGTATATTATATATTTGTTGTCAAAATTTGCTTCAGATTCCTTTGCTTTTGATCTTAAAATCTAGCTATAATTTCTGTAATTTTGTTTCGGCAAAATTAGGTAATGGTTTCTTTTAGTAAATTTCATTCATTTTTTCAGGAAACCAATTGAGCTAGTGGTTTCCTGCCACACAACACTTCAATGAAAATTAGAATCAAACTACAACTTGAGGGCCAAATTCTGGGTTTTTTTTTGTGTCGAACTTGGAAAATGGAACAATTTCTAAGATGTTTGCTGTCAAAAATGAGAGCTAGTTTCTTGTTTTTTGGGGTGAAATTTCAGGAAACCAAATTAATTAGAGGTTTCATACAACCTTTCTTTTTTTCCCCCCAAAATATGACTCTGTAGGTCAATTAGTTTCTAAGTTGTTTTGTTTCTAACTTTTTGACTGGTTTCAAGTTTATATGAATTAGGAACTGGATTGGGTTTTCTAGGATGTTAGGTGTTACAACTAGGGACTTGTTTCTTAGTTCATGGTGTTACAATTAAGTAGTGGTTAAAATGTGACTCAGTATCAACTTAGGTATTGATCTCTCTATTTTTTTTTGGTGTTAAATTAGGTATTGAACTGATTTCTAAGATGCTTTTTGTCCAAAATAACAATTGGTTTCTTAATTTATTAGTATTGAAATATAGGAATCCATATAAGTTACTGATTTCTTGTGAAAGAATTGTTGAGTGGAAACTAGTTGCTAATTTATTTTCTAATAACTGGTTTCTAGATTTTTTGTACTTTCAAACTTGGAGACTAGTATCTAAGTTACGTGGTGTTAAAACTAGAGACTTATTGGGGCTAATGGTTAGTATGTGGCTTAGTTTCTAATTTATGTGGTGTTAAAACTAGGGACTAGTTTACTGGTTTTTTGGGGTTAAATGTTAATAGGTGGCTTAATTTCTTAGTTTTCTGGTGTTAACAATTGGATGATGGCTAATGTTGTTAGACTGCTTTCAACTTGGGAAATACTTATTGGTTTTTGGACTTCTTAATGTCAAAACTGGCTAATGCTTTCTGACTTGTTTGATGTCAAAACTGAGATAAGATTTTCCACGTTTTTGGGTGTCAAAACTTGGTTATGACTATGTGTTTTTAGATAATGACTTTTAAGCCTTGTGATTTCCAGTGATTAACTTAGCTATAGGGCATTCTACATAGAGAAAACCTGTGTGGTTTCTAGTCATTTAGTTAGCTACAGGGCATTCTACGGAAAAAAAAAACTGAACTAGTTTCCAGGAAACTCTTGCAGTTTCCGATGATTAACTTGGCTATATGGCATGATTTAAAAAGGAAACCAAACTGGTTTTCAGGAAGCCCTTGTAGTTTCCTGTGATTTAGTTAGTTACAGGGTATTCTGCATAAAGGAAAGAAAAATGGTTTCCAGAATACCCTTGTAGTTTTCTGTGAATTAGTTGGCTATAGGGTATTCTGTAAAAAAAAAACCAAAATAGTTTACAAGAAACCACAAGGGTTTCCTATTATATGATTTCAGATTTAATTTACTAATTGGATTCTAATATCTAGTTATTGATGAGGGAAATGAATCCTACAACAGTTTTTGTACAAAATAGTGAAAAATTGAATTAGAATAATGACTACATCGATTTTAAGATGACAAGAATACTAATTCCACCAAACTGTTGCTTTCAAAACCTACTGCAGTTGCTGTCAAGAGAGCTAAATTTGAATCTCACAGTAAAAAATTCAGCTATTGAGTACCAAGTTAGTAAGGGAAAACCAACTATGAAAATACACAACGATGGCACAGTGGAAATCTATTTAAAATTTAAGAAAAACGATGGAAACCCAATAAATTTTCCATTATGCATTACAGTAGCAAGTGATTCAGCAATTACGAATGATTCACTAGAAGAAATGATGACAAATTCAGGTACTACTTCTTCAATACAATTAAGTGAATGTATGGATGTGAATATGTTACCAGTTTTTGTGGAGTTAGGGAATAAATTTGCAGAAGAATTACTAAAAGATGAAGAAATAGAGGAAGTATAGAAAATAATGAATACAAGAGTAATCTTAAACCCAAAGATCTTAGAGATTGAGAATGGGCAAATATATCAACTTGGGTACTTAGGCATATTGTCTCATTCGGCACTCAAGAGAGGGAATGAGGTTAGATTAGGTCCCTTGATTAGTAAATTTAATGGAACTAGGCTATTAATTACTTAATTTGACGAATTTAGGAGTAATTAGGAGAAATTATATCCTTAGTACATTAGTACATAGTAATTTTCATATTTTATTTACGTAATTTTTTTATTTTTATTTTAATTCATTTTATTTTAAATTCATTTATTTTTGATGCCTAGATAAAATTAGGCTACGATAATTTTGGTACTTAATAACTAATCTAAAATTCAATCTCTGTGGATCGACCCTTCTTGCTACTATACTAGTTAATTCTAAGTTTTTTTATACTTGCTAGATTAGTTAATAGGAGGTAATTATAAATATTAATTTGGTATTGGCCGTTTATTTCCAATGACTAAACGTGTTTTTGATCACCAAATTTTGGCGCCGTTGCCAGGGATTGGTATTTTTAGATTGTTATTGATATTGAAAGTAAGTAGCTTGATTTTAATTTAGGCGTTTATTTTTATTTTTTTATTTTTTATTTTTATTTTCTTATTGTTTGTTTTGTGAGGTACTTAGAAATGGTAGATCGACATGTCCTCCTGAGATTTGCTTAACGAGACTTGGAGCCATTTCATTGTGCATGGTAGAGATACAAAGAGTTGCTCATCAATTTCCCCAATCATGGCTTCTCTCGGGAGTGTCAACTACAAATCTTCCTCCACAACTTATGGCCTGAAACAAGAATATAGATGGAAAGATAAGATGGTACCGTCTATTTCCACCAAGTATCCGTCGATGAAGCCTATTGGTTATTGGAAGACATGGCCGATTTTGATTATCAAAGTTGGAATTATCTACTAAGCCACCTCGGTTTAGGTGATAATTCCAACAGTTCGGTGCCAGAGTTTGACACTCTACATCATCAAGCGAAGTCTTTTCTCAACCTTGAAGAGCTAGTTGCCCAATTTTCGGAGGAGACAAGACTCCATATAGAGAAGTTGGAGAGAATGGAGACGGTGGCAAGGGACACACAAGATATATGCAATTGTGAAAGCCACTGAGAGGAGATGGACATAAATAGGAGGATCTTTGGGTTGTTCGATGATGACTGCTCAAGTGAGGAGGAGGTTCAAGACAATACTTATGAATCTCAACCTTTTGAGATCCAAGTTATTATGCCACCGGCTATCAATGCTCATATTTATGACGATCCTAGGTGGCCAAAACTTCCTCCACCGCCTTTAGCACCGGTCATTGAAGTCCACCATGCACATGTATCAAAGCCGAATCAAGTTGAGCATACGTGCCAAGCATTGCCATACATCGCCAAGCGGGAGGGCATTCGAAACTAAGACCCATATGTCGTGTTGTACGACACGTACTATGGGTTGAGGCCGATCTTTGATGAGCTTCCAATTTGTACATAGTTGAGCATAGATGTGAGGCATGGAGGAATGTCCCACTACCTCAAGTTAGAGCTACTATGCCTAGAGTACCACTGTCGCCACCACACTTAGAGGTGAGATGTCTTGCCTCCTAGGTACGTTTTTTCACTTCCTTGTGCTTAATTGGATGGAATATTGTTGATTGTGAGTTTGGGGGTGGGGACACTTGTTGGTTGATTATTTGTTGGCTTTTGGCCTAGTTTATATATTGGTGGCCATGACTTTTCCTTCCATGACTTGTGTCTTTCATCAATATTTTTTTTACTTGCTTTTCTTTAGTTTTTTTGAATAAGTTGTGAGTTTCGATAAGATGAGATGACTTGGTATTGATAATGTATATAGTTACTTAGTGTTCTTTAGGTCTTTTGGAATGCAATTCATTGAATTATCTATGTGCTTGACTCGCATTGGTTGAATTTCTCTGTTGACTATTTATATTTGAGCACTATGAATTATGATCACTTGACTAATTTGAGCTTTAGAGAACACTTATGTGCATTAGTTAGGCTTTGATATCTCATGAGCTCTAGAACCCATTTGAGTGTTGCTTGAAGCGAAATCTTAGGTTAAGTGTCGTTGAAGAGAGGATTTAGGCATTTCTTTGGATCGTTTGAGCCTTTGAAGTTAACCCTTGAAAGTTTTATCCCTAGTTAACTCCTCTTTAGCCGATTTGACCTATTTCCTTCATTACCTTCACAAGTGTATCCAAACCACCAAATTAATTCTCATTTCCTAAACTTATCACCAATAGGAATGATTGCATTGCATTCTTGCATGATTCGTTAAGTATAAATATAAGTTTGGGTTGTGTTTGGAGAATTGTTAGTGGATTGGTTTAATATCAATAAAAGAAAGGAGAGAGTTGGAATAAATTGTGCATTACCTTCTATTCTTTTCAACATTGAGGACAATGTTAATTTTGAGTTTGGGGGTGAGCTTTATGCTTCTCCTCTTTTTATCATAATCCTTATCTCGTTTTAAAAAAAAGAAAAAAAAAGAGAAAAAATAAAAAAAAGAGAAAAAAATAAATTTTAAAAAAAGAGAAAAAAAGAAGAAAAGAGAAAAATGAATAAAGGATTGTGGTTGATTTTGTCTTTTTTTGGCGAATAAACTTATTGTGGGAAGAATTGAAGGAAGAAAAATAATGCAATGGGGGGTTTAGTGAGTGAATTTTCTTGGGAATTATGAAAGATCCTTGAGTTGTGATACATGCTTAGGGTGATCCGAGCCGAAAATTTTCCTTCTCATCTACCTTTTACCCCAACCTCACACAATAACCCTTAAAAGACCTCTTGATCTTCAATGACACTGTAACCTACATTAGTGGAGAGCGACTTGAAAAATGGGCTTATGGTAGTTCTAAATTGCATTATCTAGAGATAACTCATAGTCTCCTAAGCACATAAGTTTATTCGGAGTTTATTTGGTTAAGTGAGATTGATTATGTACACACTTTCACGAGAGGGTCTTGAGTGGAATAAAACCGATGTTTGATGTTGAGATTCTAGATACTTTCAATGGTTGCCTTCCATTTGAACTTAGATCATTTTGTAACTTCGGAGATACATGCATGGTTGTTGATTCGATGCAAAACTCACACTTTGTTATTTACGTTTTTAGTACTTGATTTGTGTTTGTTTTCTTCTTTCTTTTGTTTTGCTTAAGGACAAGCAAACGTTTGAGTTTGGGGGTATTTGATGAGTGTGTATTCTACTCACAAATCAAGTATTCTCCAAGTTCAAATAATTGTAAGTTCTCAAGCATTTGTGTTGTTTTAATGTTGTTTTATGTTTTTATTATAGAGAATAAGAAATTGAGGCTTAGTGTATATTTGACCCCAAAAAGGAGAAGTTTATGAAGCCATTAATAGCCAAAACGAGAACCGAAGCATCAAAGAGAGCTAAAAAGTTCAATTGGACTAGTAGCAAGGCGCCGCGGTGCTCAAAAAAGGCACCACGGTGCCTCAGCACTGGCTCCGTGGTGCCAGAAACGACCACCATAGTGCCACCGCGATTTCAGCATGCATAGAAGCCATATTTTCCCCATTTTGTAGCCACATGTCCACACGTTTTTGGCCAACTTTAAGAGCCATTTTTGGCCCTTGATCTAACACCAACGGATGGTTAGATTTATTCATTTCTTAGGTCATCTTAGTACCCTTTAAATAGACACTTTAGCCTCCATTTCAAAGGATAGAGAGTTGGAAGAGGAGGCATACTTTTGAGAGCTAAAAAATCCTAGAGAGAGAGAGCTTTGGAGCTGAAATTTGGAGAGGATGCTTGAGAGAGATGCTTGAAGAATTGAAGGCTTGAAGTTCTACCTCCACAAAAGAGTTTTCTCTCCCTCTTTCTCATCCTAATCTCATTTGAATTTTGTATTGGGCATATTGTATAATTTGTTTGGAATTATGAAATTCTTTATGAGATTAACTATAGATTCTACTATGCTTGGATTGATTCTCTATCTTAGGATTTAATCTACCCTTTTTATACTTTATTTTGCATATTTTGTTAAATTTTGCTTGTTTTCCATTGTAAATTCATCTATGTTTCTCCTTACTTATTGCCTCTAATTTATATGGCCAATAAATTAGTTGAACTTAGATTGTGATTTTGATACTTGAAAGAGTTTGATTTCATAAACCGGAATTGAAAAATATAGTTTAGGTTGTTGTGAGACCGAGAGGAGATCAACACCTAGATAATCAAATTAAGAAGTTCTTAAGGTCTAAAACTTAATGAGTGCTTAGAGAACCAGATTAGATAGAGATATCAACTTGGGTACTTAGGCATATTGTCTCATTCGGCACTCGAGAGAGGGAATGAAGTTAGATTGGGTCCCTTGATTAGTGAATTTAATGGAATTAGGCTGTTAATTACTTAATATGATGAATTTAGGAGTAATTAGGAGAAATTATATCCTTAGTACATTAGTGCATAGTAATTTTCATATTTATTTATGCAATTCTTTTTATCTTTATTTTAATTCATTTTATTTTAAATTTATTTATTTTTGATGCCTAGATAAAATTAGGGTACGATAATTTTGGTACTTAATAACTAATCTAAAATTCAATCTCTGTGGATCGACCCTTCTTGCCACTATACTAGTTAATTCTAAGTTTTTTTAGACTTGTTAGGTTAGTTAATAGAAGGTAATTATAAATGTTAATTTGGTATTGGCTGTTTATTTCCAACGACTAAACGTGTTTTTCATCACCAATATACAAGGACAAGGAAGTATTGAAGAATACTTTGAAACATTATACAATAATAAACCACTTCCAATTCAGGATACACAAATCTTGCAAAAAGGAGTATGTGCTGCTACGTTGGGATTTGGAATGCAAATAGAGATGGCAATATAATCTACGGTTACGAGCATCTATGGTTATTCGATCTGAACGAGGAGGAAAAAACTGCTCAAGCGGGAAAAATAATTGTGGCAGGGAATAACTACGCCATTAATATGTAGATATAGTGTGAGGACGGTATTAGCATAATCCGCACTGTATCTGCCCCGATATGTGTATATATATATATTCACATAAAAAAATCATTATACATACATAATTATTTAATTTTACACTACTTATATTCATATATCTTTGGTAAAATAATGATTTTAGAGAGTTATATATACTTATATATTTGAATTTTAGAGTTTGAAAATTATTTAATATATTATTGTGTTTAATTTTTGCTAATTATAAAAAATTTAGCATTTTTATCTCTCTTTTTTTTTCTTTATTTTGTCATTATCAACGGGTAATGGGTAACTATGATTTTTTCTGTTATCTATTGGTTATTCCCTACACAATCTCTACATCTAAAAGAATGGTTAATGAGGCGGGCAATGGCAGAGCCACATAGGGTCCAGGGGGGGCAATTGCTCCCCTGACTTTTTTTGGAAAAAAAAATTAGTATGTGATATTTTTATAAAAATATTATTTACTTCTTCCTAATTTCTAAAATTTTATACATGCCTCCCTTAAAATTTGGGTTTTTCCCATTAGTAAAGCCCAATTGCCCAAGCCTATTTCAATTCTCTTAAATCTTAAGGCCTATTTCAATTCTTCTGCAGCCCATAAACGAAAAAGTTAAAATATTCTTCTGCAGCCCATGAACGAAAAAGTTTAAATTTGAAAAACCTATACTACATTGAATGAGAAATGTCATTCGGGAACCTTCTTTATCAAAAAAAGGGAAAAAAAAAAAGGAAGAGAATTATCTTTCACGCCCAGCCGCCCAGGAGACAAGAAGCACCGAAGTAGAGCAGTTCTTCACAACACAAGTCACTATTCACAAGTATCTTTTAAATTTCTGTTTTTTCTCTATCTATTTTAGTTTTATATTCATTCTTTGAATCTTTAATAGACATAAACATCAAAATATGATTCTATAATTTCTATTAAAGTTTCTAATCATATATTCTTCATTTAACAATTGAAAATTTTGCAATTCCTATTAAGAATCTATTGTGGGTACTGGGTATTATCCATGTTTGTTACTTGTTAGTGATTCAGATTTCAATGAATAAGTTATAAGTCCCTTCACCTTTGGGCTTTGTGACTCTACTGTTGAACAACACTTGAATGTGGCTTTACTTTAAATTAATCCTAGTATAAGTAAAAAAGGATCCAATATAGTTAGGTGTATTACGAGATTGGGATTTCAAAGTGCCTAGGACTATTGCATATGACTTATGAGGCAATTTCTTTGTTTGTAATAATGAATTTAATTCTGGAAGCTAGAAATAGAATGGCTAAAGCCTAGAGCTGTTGGACTATACACCCTCTATTTGATGAATTTTTGTTTCCTAAAAAAAAACAAAGTACCATCTTAATGATCCATGGCCCAAATTGTCTAATAACCCTTGCCCATGGCCCAAAATCAAATTATCTAATAATATTCCCTTATCTATGGCCAAATTGTCTAATAACTCTTGTCCATGGCCCAAAATCAAATTGTCTAATAATATTCCCTTGTCTATGGCCCAAATTGTCTAATATACTTATGTTGAGATTATAGTTATGTAAATGTTGATATTAGAACTTTAAATTAATTTTTTTTTTGAAAAGTTGATTAAATTGATTATTACTAATAACATACTTAGATTTCAATTTATGTATATTCAATTTTGATATGAATTCATTCAATGTTTTATTTTTAATTGTCTAAAATTATTTTTTTATTATTTTTTGTAACAGTTATGGAGAAATATTTTAAAAGGAAATTAAAGTCACAGTCTATTAGTGAGGAAAATGATGATAATGCCAAATTAAGAGTTGTGGAAATCAATTTTGATGAACTTCTTACTGATCCTGGATTGAGAATTCCAATTTTGAGTTATCACGCGAGATCAAATAAGAAGAACATATTTGCAAAGGGGCCCTTGCCAACCTCGAGAACATGATTTTCGACAAAAAAAGTTTGGCGAAGTATCAAAGCGATTTAACCCTGCATGGTTTGATGAACATACCACTTGGTTGGAGTACAACATGGCAAAAAATGCAGCATATTGCCTATGTTGTTATCTTTTTAAACCAAATAATGGAGGGCAAGAAGGTGGTGACTGCTTTGGTGGGGAATGTTTTACCAATTGGAAAAAAAAGGAAAAATTAAAAGGTCATATTGGAGGTAGCAATAGTTCTCATAGTCAAGCTCTAAATAAATGTGAAAATTTAATGAATCCAAAGCAACATATTAAGACAATTATCTCCAAGCAATCAAAAGAAGCTCGAAATGCATATTGAACTCGCTTAAGTGCATCAGTCACATGTGTTAGATTTCTCTTACGACAAAGGCTTGCATTCCATGGCCACAATGAATATGAGAATTCAAGCAACCGAGGTAACTTTCTTGAAATCTTACAATTTTTGGCTAGTCATAATGAAGAAATCAAAGCTGTTACATTAAAAAATGCTCTTGATAATCTCAAATTGACATCTCACGATATTCAAAAGGATATTACGAAGGCTATTGCAATTGAAACTATGAATGTCATTATTAGAGATATTGGAGATTCATTATTTTCAATTCTTGTTGATAAATCTCGTGACATATCAATAAAGGAACAAATGGCTATCGTTTTACGTTATGTGGACAAGAAAGGACATGTGATTGAACGCTTTATAGGCATCGAACATGTTGGCAGTACTACAGCTCTCTCTCTCAAGAATGTAATTGGTAGATTATTCTCAAGACATGGATTAAGCATATCTAGACTTCGGGGTCAAGATTATGATGGTACAAGTAATATGCAAGGTGAGTTCAATGGTCTAAAGACACTTATTTTAAATGAGAACCCATGTGTATTTTACATATATTGTTTTGCTCATAAGCTTCAACTAGCTCTTTTAGTAATGGCAAAAAAACAAATTCGGATTGCATCACTTTTTAGCATGGTTTTTAGTGTAGTTAATGTTGTTAGAGATTCATCAAAGCGTTGTGACATTCTTTGAGAAAAACAAGCTGCTATAATTTCTGAAGCACTCCAAAATAGTGAAATTTCAAGTGGAAGAGGTCTTAATCAACAATCTATGCTAGAGACACACGGTGGTGCTCACACTATGGTACTTTAATGAGTGTAATTGACATGTTTCTATCTATAACTAAAGTCCTTGAAATGATTGTTGATGATGGGTCAAGTTCTGAACAAAGATGTGAAGTAAATATGTTGTTGGAGTTCATGGAATCGTTTGATTTTGTTTTTAGCCTACATTTGATGAAAAGCATACTTGGAGTTATAAATGAATTGTCAAAAGCATTACAAAGAAAAGCTCAAGATAGCTCAAGATATTGTAAATGCAATAGGTTTTGTGAAAACATGAAAGCGAAGATTACAAATAATGAGGGAGAATGACTGGGATTCTTTACTTTATCAAGTTTCTTCATTTTGCGAAAAACAAAATATTAGTGTTCCTAAGATAGATGATGCCTTTATAGCTCGAGGGAGATCACGAAGAAAATCTCCAAAAATTACTAACTTGCATCACTTTCGTGTGGATCTATTTTATTCTGTCATTGATACGCTGCTTCAAGAGTTGAATGATCGTTTCAGTGATGCTAATACTAACTTGCTTCTTTGTATGGCTTGTTTATGCCCAGACGACTTGTTTGCTGCTTTTGATAAGTAAAAGTTAGTCAGTCTTATAAGGTATTATCCAAAAGATTTTTCTAACGTACAACTCATGGAACTTGATGATCCACTTCAAATTTATATCATTGATATGCAGTCAAGTACATAATTTATGGAGCTAAAAGGAATTAGTGAGCTTGCGCAAAAGATGGTTCAAACAGAAAAAAATAAGGTGTATCCATTAGTTTATCGACTACTCATATTAGCGTTGATTTTACCTGTTGCTACTGCAACTAGAGAGAGGGTATTTCCTGTCATGAATATTGTGAAGAATCGACTACGCAACCGAATGGGAGATCAATGGATGAATAACAATTTAGTTATTTATATTGAGAAAGAAATTTCTGATAAGATTGACGATGGAGCTATTATATAAAGATTTTAAGCCATGAGACATCGCCGAGAGTAATTATAATACATTTATGGACTTGTTTACGAATAGTATAACTTTTTAATTTTACATTTTTAGGGAGAAATTTCTTCTTTTCTTGTACCATGTTATGGTGAGATAATTTTTCCCTTGCCCCCCATGAATTAAATTCCTGGCTCCGCCACTGGGGGCGGGTATGGTATTACACTTGACCTTCGGGGATAGGGACAATAATTGAAAAATCGTCTTCGATCTGCCTCGTTGTCATTCATAAATGCAAGTGGTATTTCAGAGCTTCAAGGAGTATTAAAACTGATATGTACATAGTCAGAAAATATTACCTAGTACACACTTGCTCATTAAACATAATACAGGGAGAACATCGGTAAGCAAGTAGTTCATTAGTTGGTGAGTGTCAAAGCTAAATTCTTACGCATAAAAACCATATATACATATAATGATATTGTTAGGATATGATGAATGATTATAGTGTGTCCTTGGATTACAAAAAAATCATGAAGGTCAAGAGAAAAAGCTATGCAGATGGTCAGAAGGAAACCAGATAAGTCCTATGTAGAATTACCTAATTATTTATATATGTTGAAGCAAAGGAACCCGAGAACAGTGGCTACAATAGATTTGGACCAAAATTGTTTATCCAAATATATGTTCATGGCACTAGGAGCTTTAATACAAGGATGGGCACATTATAAAACAGTAATTGTTGGTGATGCTACAGGTATAAAAGCTGAATATGGAGGAAGCCTACTAAAAGCATGTACAAAAGATGCCAATAAGAATATATTCCCACTTGCATATGGGAAAGGTGATTCAGAAAATAATAACCATTGGAAATTATTTTTTAGGAAACTAAAGGCAACTTTTGGAGAATGTGATGAGTTATGCATCATTTCATACTGCAATGAAAGTATTTTGAAACTCGTCCTAATTGTTTCTCAAGTGTAACACACGGAGTATATATGTATCACCTTTTAAACAATCTGAAGACTAATTTCAAGACCCATTCAATAGAAACTAGAGAAGCCTTTCTTGCTGCAGCTAGAGCTTGTACAATGATGGAGTTTGAGCACAACATGGAAAAACTAGACCATATTCAGAAAGGGATCCGGCCTTATTTAGAGGAAATTGTTTTTCTAAATAGGCTAGGGTATATTCTACAAACAGAAGATACACGTTCATGACTTCCATCATAGTAGAGTTTATGAGTGTCGCCAATAATACTGCAAGGCATCGACCAGTTGCTCTATTAGTTGAATGCTTGAGAAGTTTGGCTCAAAACTACGCTTGGAAACACAAGAGCGAGGCACTTGTGCTAGGAACACAGCTTGCAACCAAACCAAATAAGACACTGACCTAAAACTACGCTGAATCAATAAGAATGAAGGTACGTATAAAACTATTTCTATACTTAAAAAGAAAGAAAGGAAACTATAAAATGGAAACCAGAAAGTGGAACTGGAAACCGAAATGGTTTCCTAAAATCAGTTATGGATTTGATTAATTTTTATATCATTAAATTTTCAGATTCAGCAAGCAAGTGAAATAATTTTCAAAGTTATTAAAGGGATAAATTCATTTGAAGTGAATTTAAAGGAAAAAACTTGCTCGTGCAATTGGTTCTGAAAGGTTGAGCTACCATACAGTCATGCAATGGCAGTGTTTGCAAAAAGACATTTAAGTAGTTACAATTACTACTCAAAATACAATAAGAAAGAGACAATGCTAGCAATATATGAAGGAACTGTGTATCTAGTTAGAAACCCAAACGAATGGGCATACCAAATTCCATTTCAGAAATAAAACTTAAAGCACCAAAAGGAAAGCGGAAACTAGAATGTCCAAAGAAGGAAAGAATTCTATCTACTGGTGAACCTAAAGCAAAACAAGGTGTGGAAGGTGCAAGGAGTAAGAACACAATAGAGCAACAAGTAGAGATCCACCAGTTTCAGAAGCAAAACAATCAAAGAAAAATTAGATCTTTTGCTCAATGAAAGATTACAGTTAAAAAACTACTAGAATTTATGAACACAAATAGATTTGGAAACTATTTCATTTACTCATAGAAACCTATTTTTAGAATTTATGATTACTTTTGAAATCTTATTGATTTCTTACTACTGGAAAATTCTAATAGCCACAAGGGTTTTCGATTTTTATTTGGAAATATTGGTTGGTGGTTAATATCTAAAATTTTAAGCAGAAACCAAATTGGTTTCTCACTTTAAATTTCGTTTATGATTTCCTGTGATTTAGTTAGCTACAGGGCATTCTGCAAAGAAGAAACCAAACTGATTTCCAGGAAACCATAATGATTTTCTATAATTTAGTTAGCTACATGGCGTTATGTAAAGAGGAAACCAAATAAATTTCCAGGAAACCATAAAGATTTCCTGTTATTTACTTAGCTACAGGGAATTCTGCAAAAAAGAAACCAAATTGGATACTAGGAAACCCTTGTGGTTTCCTATTATTTAGTTAGCTGCAAAACACTCTGATATATAGAAACCAAACTACTTTCTAGAAAATTTTTGTGGTTTCCTTTATGGTAAGAGCACTATTCACCATACATACATGGAAAATAAACAATAACAACAAAAGAAACATGATCAAGTTTATGACAATAAGACATTACATAAATTTCTAATATTGATAAGCAAACTCAACTCATATTTAGTTCTAAATTAAACAGGTTCAAGTTTCTCATTTTGATGTCGTTCTAAATTAAACAATGCATAATCAAATAGGTTTCTCACTTTGAATTTCTATTATGGTTTCCAGCAATCAAATTAAAGATTTCTTTGCTTTAAGCCTTTCTATAAAAGTTAGAAACCAAATAGATTTCTCGCTTCTACAAAAATTGGTTCATAGTTTCTGGTTTATACTTAGCATATTGCTTACTTGTCAAATCTCAGATTTTAAAATGGAAGCGAAACTGGTTTCTTCTTTTTAACTTTTTAGTTTATGGTTTCCAATATAAATATTCAGAATTTTCTTGCTTTATTTTTATTTATATGAGTTAGAAACCAAAATCAAATATGATATCTGTCTAATCTAGAAATTTGATATTTTACTAAAGACATATTAAAATGACAAAAGTACTACAATATCCATGCTAATAAAATCTTAAAAAAAGAAGTTACATCAACCATAACCATAACATGAAAAGGAACTAGAATTAACAATACAAGTCTAAACAATAAATTGTCATTTCTTAGCATTCTTCATCTTCTTAGAAAGAGGTCCTTTGAAATCAAGTTCGGACTCGTAACCCTCAGTCTGCTTCTTCCTCTGATGCATATAAAGTTCTGTTGATAGTTTGTTTCGATAATTTTGAACTTGAAAATTCTTCTTTAACTTATCAAACATACTATGAATAAAGTACTCAGCAAAGGCAATGACAAAAACACCACAATCACTATGTACAAAGAAAACAAAAGATAAACATAAGAAACCAGAGCACTGAAAAAAAAAAGAAATGAAAACTAGAAAAAAAAAAAAGGTAAAATACGTACTTAAGTTGTTGCTTAGGGAGTCCTTTGACCATGTAAACTTTAAGAGGGTTAGTGGGCTTCTTGTTTGCATAAATTTTAGAGGAAAGGTTAAGATCTTTCTGAGCAAAGAAGAAACCAACCAAGTCCAAAAAATAAGACAACAAAACTGAAAAGTATTTAACAGTCTTCAAAGCTTTACCTTCATTAAGTCTACCCCATAAAAAATTAAATATATTAAGACACCTCCTGTGAACATCAAAATGAACAAGAATCTAATGCTTCATAGAATCCACATGCACCTGCATCAAAATATGGTCAACATCAATCTAAGGGGTATTATAATGCATACAGTAGCCCAAAATATACTCAACAATAATATTTTCTATGCTGAAAATAGAAGGAATGGATTTTTTTCTAGAAAAGCTTTGATATAAGAACTTTAAACGCTGATCAAAATGAATATCTGTAGTAGTTACCTTCAACTTAATGTCCTTGTTACACTTCACTTTCTTATGTAAGTAGTAGAAACAAACATTCATGTGCTAGAAAAAAAAAATAAAAAATAGAAAGAACATATCAGTTAAAACCAAAAAGAAAAAATGCATACTAACAAAACAACATAGTTTCTAGGACAACAAAATGGTTATTAAACAACATTGATTTCCTCTTAATTAATATAGTTTGCATTGGTTTCCTGTTGGTTCCAAGGGAATAATAGAAAGCCACTATGATTTTCTGAAAACTAATATGATTGTTATTTATCTCCTGTTGGTTTCCTAGAAATAATAGGAAACTAATATAGTTTACATTGGTTTACTGTTGGTAATCAAAATGGTACTTAGTCAAAATTATCAGTTTCTAGATTCGAACATATTTACTGAAAAGAAACTAAATATCTATAAACAAAATATGTTCCATACTACAAGCATATAAATTAAAAAGCAATAAAAATAAAATTTTTAAACAAGAATAAAGAAAAAAAATTACTTACAGAGCAAGTAAGAAATCTGTTTTCGTAACTCAGATCATAAAACTATATTTTCAAAATGACTTTGTCTATTATAAAATCAAATGGTTTCTCAAGTGTATTGGCCTTCTTTAAATAGAATATTGTCTTGAATAAAGTGATAAAAAACAAACACAATTAAAACATAAACAAGATAATATAAAATATTTATTTATATATATATAAAAGATAATATTTTACTTACTTATTTCTAAAATTAAGATTTTTGTCTACAAAATCAACAGACTTATTCCGCCAAACTCTATTAGAAGGTTTCATAAACTCCATAGAAAATGTAGATAAATTCTTCATTTTTCTTAACATGATCTTATCCTTCGGCTTTTCAATAGGCTCAATAGAATATTCAACCTGAGCAAAAGCAACTGAAGAACCAATCTGAGCATAATCGACTGAAGAACCAAACTCATTAATAAACGGCGACCTTAATTGAGCACCAAGTTTGGTTTCTCCTTTTAGTAAATTTGGAGTCTTGAAAGAAGATTCTAACTCTTTGAATATTTCTTAATAGCATCAGTAATGCATGCATTAAAAGTATATTCATCCAAATTGTCAAAAAATTCATCATCCTAAAAATATATAATCATGAACTCATTATTAAATTAAAAAATAGTAGAAAATCTGTCTAGTTTCTTATAGAAAATAAAAATGAATAGAACTAAATAAAATAATACTACGTATATTAACTGTAATTATAATAACTCTGTAACATTAACCAGAAATAAATACATATTGATACCTTATCAGCAATGGGATCACATCTATCAATCTTTTCCTTCTTGCGATCCTTAGATGAATTGTCAGTATCCTGAAATAGAAGGACAACTTGATTTCCACTTATTGTTTCCAAGAAACCAAGGTAGTAACTAGTCAAACATCGTCATTTCTGGAAACCAATATGGTTTCCAGGAAAACATGATGGTTACTAGTCATGAAACCAACAACTAGAAACTATAACCATCATGTTAATTGGCATCTATGAACATATCAAAGACAGATTCCGAGTACAGTAACTCAATAAAGAAATCAAATACTAACTAGAAAAAAATAACATATTAATACCTTATTATCCTTGCCATCCTTGTCAGAATTGTCAATACCCTGAAAAAAAAATAAAATAGAACAAAAACAGTCACTCAAAAACACAAGAGCAACTTGGTTTCTAATTAATGATTTTCATGAAACCATAGTGGTTACTGGTTAATATATTTAGGTTTCTGAATCATAATAAAAATTTGATACCTTATCAGTAATGTTATCACTGTCATCAATCTCATCTTCCTTGCCATCATTGGCAGAATTGTCAATGCCTGAAAAAAAAATTAAAAAAAAAAATCAAAAATACAAAGAGTAACTTAGTTTCTAGGAAATCATAGTGGTTACTGGTTAATATTACCTTGGCCCCTCCTTTATCTGGATCATCCTTATTATCTTTATCATTTTCCTTGTGCTTCTCCTCATCTTTGTCATCATTGTTATCCTCTTTATCTTCCTTCTCTTCCTCTTTCCTTTCTTCATCATTCTTCCCCTCCCCCTCACCATCTTTAACAGTATCCTTATATTCATTAATAGAATCAATACTCTGAAAATAATAAAGAAGAAACACAATATAAAAAAAAAGAAAAAGAAAAATAAACTCGAAAGAAACCATGAAAAGAAATCAGTATACCTCAATTGCTAGAAAAAATATTAACATAATCACCATCAAGAAAAAAACCAGTAATAATGACATCATCCGCAATGATATCAACATCGAAAACATCAGCCTAATAAAAAAAAAGGTTAAAAAGGCTAAGTTGAAATATTAAAAAAAAAAAAAAGAAGGAAAAAACCAAAAAGAAACTAAAATAGTTACAAAGTTATCAATTTTAATTTTGTCCTTATCACTGATTTTAGAATTCTTATCAACTTCATCCACCTGAGGTGTTGCTTCCTTATTTTCTTCCTTTTTAGATGTATCAATATCCATTGAAATATTTTCAGTTACATTGTCATTACCCTGAAAATATATAAGAAATATAATAAATCTATAGAAATTTTATTGATAACCAAAAAGAAATAACAAATGCCTACAAAAAGTACCACATCCTCAATGATTTTTTCATTATCAGAACAAAGAACATTAGCCTGAAAAGAAATAATAAAAAAATTAAAAAGAAAATTTAAAACAGAAAAAGTGAAAATATTAATAACACTAAAACAAAAATGAAAACAAAAAATATTTAAAAAGATAGCACCATTTCTATATCATCATCTTTAACAATATTTGGAGAGTGGTCAATTACCTAACCGAAAAAAAAATAATGCAATATTAAGACATAAGAAAACAAAATAGTTTCAAGTTAATGGATTCTAAGAAACCAAAATGGTTATTGGTCAGCTTTCAGCTTTTCAGAAACCAACAAAATTTCCTAGAAACTAAAATGATTCCTACACATAGGGTTTCTAGGAAACTCCTAATGTTTCTAGGAAACTCCCAAAGTTTTCAAAAAACTACTAAGGATTAATGGAACAATATCAACAGAACAAGAAACAAAAATTTAAGTACCTCATTAACTGGACCAACAGGAGAAGAAACAACATTAACACCTAACTTCTCTTGAAACTTGGCCAACATATTCAGAACAACAGTAAATATAGCATCAAAATCCTTCTTTATCAAATCAATACTCCCTTTAATCAAATCCTGCCTAAGAAAAATCTCCTTCTTCATCAGATTCATTTTCTTACTTAACTGTAGGATACTAGCACTAGCCTTAGCTTGGCTAGCTTTCGATGTAAAGGAAGCGCTTTGCACTGGAACTTTGGAGGGCCTAAAACTTTTGGAGGAGCTAGAACTTTTGAAAGATTATTTATAAAATTATCATCATCATCATCATGAGCTGCAGCAACATTTCCCAAGTTCTCCAAAATAGGTTGTTGTAGTTTTTTAGGAAGCTCATTAAGTCTATACTTAGTGATTTCCTCTACAGTGGGAATTGCATTATGAACTGAAATCTGAAATCAAATAAGAAAGAAAACTATATTAAAAAAATAACAACAAACATAAAATATAAAACAAAAAAATTAAATAAATATTTACCTCATCAACTTCAAAAATAGTCTTCTCAAGCTCTTCATAATAAGGACTAACATCGCAGAAATAGTTCAGAGTACAAGGAATCTTCGAAGCAACCTTATAGCAAATAGTACCAACCAATTTATCAAAATAATCATAAGCCCATATCTGAAAGATCGAAATCGAAACCCAATCAACTTGTAAGAGTCCTTATCATTCTCTTTTTTCACTTTCTTCGATTTTTCCCTTTACTAGATTCCACCTTCTTCTTTCCCTTCTCTTTTGAACCTACGGGTTTGTCTTCAACATTATCAAAAGTTTTTTGGTCCTTCAATGACTTTAATCCAGACTTCAGATACTTTAATATATCCCTAAATAAGTCTTTGCCCTATAGAGACTGCTCATATTGGACTCGATCACAAATTTCTATATTAACCCTACTCATATTGACCTCGATCATAAATTTCCATATTAACTTTGGAAACCTAATTTTTTTTTAAGATTACCAAATAGGTAATTCTCAATCAAATAAAGACATGGGTTTCAAATGTTCTATTCACAAAAACATCTTCCAAAGCTACCTTATTAAACCTAGGATATTTCTTAAAATATTTTTCAAACAACTTAACTTGTTTGGTCTCAAAAGTAGTCTTGTCCATATCACCATCACATAAAAGACCATTAGCAATGGCAAATTCTTGAATGCCGAACCTTAAAAGCTTTTCACCTATCTTAAACCACATCTCCTCCAGATTAGGTTGCTTAAACTCTCTTAAGAGAAAATGATGGATTAATTGACCTCGGCCTACTAGTTTATGCTGATTAAGAAAATAACTAAAACATGTATTCTCAAATATAGAAGAAACATAGTCACCACTGGCCTTCATAACTTTCCTAATATTATCTATTGCGGTAACAAAATGAAAGAACATAGGCTTGCCACTAATCATATGTTCTGGTTTAATCATATATTCCCAATCTTACGAAAAACTTTGGAACATAGATCTACAAATAAAAGAAAAATATAATGTAATCGGGAAAAATTTAATAACTTAACAATGTAATATATGTTTACACAAATTAAAAGCTGAAAAGTAATAGCAAGAATTACTAATTATTGCATAAGAAAAAATAACAAAAAGAAGGGATGAAGTAACTGATGTGATCAACCAGTAATGCATCATAAAACGCAAATCAAACAGAAACAAGAGATAAAACAAATACAATGGTATTTGTGATGATAGTATATAGAAAGCCCTCAAATCTCAAAGCTAAATCAGGTCATTGACGAAAGGGGACTTAAGGATAATGACAAATTTAAAGTCATCAGGCTAACTAGCAGTTTTGGAGGATAGTAGTTGAATCATAACAGGGCAAGAGCACTATTCATCAATATACATAGAAAATAAACAATAACAACAAAAGAAAAAGCTTAAGGCATTATGCAAAGAGGAAACCAAACTATTTTCTAAGAAACCCTTGTAGTTTCCTGTTATTTACTTAGCTACAAGGCATTATGCAAAAAGAAAACTAAACTGGTTTCTAGGAAATCCTTGTGGTTTCCTGTGATTTAGCTTTTTTTTTTTTTTTTTATGATCCTATGATTTAGTTAGCTACATGGCATTCTGATGCATAGAAACCAAACTGGTTTCTAAAAATCCTTTGTAGTTTCCTTTGTAGTAAGAGCATTATTTACCACATATACATGGAAAATAAACAATAACAACAAAAGAAACATGATCAAGTTTATGACAATAAGATATTATATAAATTTCCAACATTGATGAGCAAAATTAACTCATATTTAGTTCTAAATTAAATTTAAACAGTACATTAGCTATATTTATTCATTCAATGAACTAAAATGGCCAAAAGCACTTGCACAAAACAGTGAAACACCACAAAATCCAAATATTACCTTGAAACCTTGCAGAAATAATTATCATTCTGTGTACAAAATCAACCATGAATACTAGAAAACAAAATGGTTTCCTTCCATATTACCTGAACCTCAAGAAGTGCAGAACCTTCGACCAAAATCTTCCTATTAGCTCGAGCTTTAACTCGACGATTTTTACGAGAAGTTCCAGCATCGACCGAAGATGGTTCCTTCCTCTTGCGTCTAATTTGAGGCAAATTCGACTCAGAAACAGGGTCATTCGAAAGAAGTTCCTTCCTCTTCTCAACAATTTAAGGTAAAATTGACTGAGAAACTTCATCCTTTTCACTAATAAATTGCAAAACCTCTTTTGAATTTGAAACTGGAGATGCTGATTGTGCCTATGTTTCAACCACAGTTAAAACTAAGAAGAAGTTGGTGATAGATACACTGAAGAAAAGAGGAAGAAAAGAAGAAGAAGAAAACAAATTTAAAATGGCTAAACAATTTTACTCTTTGGAAGCGAAAATCTGGAAACCAACTCTTAAACCCTCAATTCACTATAAAATCGGTGATTAAAACTAAGAAGAGAAAGATGAAAAAGTCGAACAAATGAGAAGAGAAGCGGAAGACGAAAAAGCTGATTCAAATACAAAGGAAATTAGATCGTACGAAATTAAGTAAATTAGGCCGAGTTGTATTATTGGAAATTTTTTTTAAAAATCCGTAGCCCATGTCATTTTCTCAAAAATGAACTGTGCTAAGCCCAAGCGAAAAATCCTAAACCCAAATCTATTAAACAACAATGGAAATTTTGATTTTATATTCAAAAAAAATCCCTAATTTATTAGAAAAATATTATTTTTAAAATATTTAAAAAAATATCAATTTTTTTTACAAATGAATAAGGACTTGAAGTAACAAATCTGATTACATCAAGTAACTTGATTAGTTACCCTCCAAATAACTTGATTGGTTACCTTGAGTATATTTGAAAATACAGAAAAATTTGCATTTTTAAAATATTTTTTCGAAGTGTTATTTTTCTAAATAAATTTTTAAAAATAATATATTTCTAAATAAATCTGAGATTTTCTGAAGTGTTTAGCCCATCTAGGATTTTTCAATTTTTCAGACTTTGAACTTGGTTTTTGTACGAAGCCAAATAACAATAAGAGTTTAACAATAGCCCTTTTTTAAAACTTTTTTTTTTCCCTGAAATGGCCCCTTTTTCATCTCTTTGCCAATTAATCCCTTATATTATCTTTTTCTAAATGATTTTCAACCGATATAGCAACTTTATGTACTAGTAGTATAGCAGTATATTAATTTTATGCGTCAATATAAATTTTGTTTTTAGGATTTTTAGCGTGAATGTCCCTTGTATTAATCAGGGTTGGCAAGATGGTCCATGAGTTATTCTTTTTGGCAATTGAGTCCCTAAATTTTAAAAACTTTTGCAATTTAGTCCTTTTTGTAAGTACTTGTCACAATATTGGATGGAATTAAGTATTTTCAAGTCACATATAAAGTTTTTGAATGTAAAATTAATATTTTGCTAGTTGAAATTAGAAAGAAAATAACTAAAAATTAATTACAATTAACAATACAATGTAAAAAAATTTTAAAAAAAATGAAAATTTTCAAAATTTTAAAATTTCTCTTAAAATTTTTTTCCATCTCCCTTCCAAACTAATTATTATTAATGAAATACTAATTTTTTTCCACTAACATGTTCAATTTCATGAAAACTTTAACATTAACAAACACAAGAGATTTGATTATCAAAAAAAATAACTCAGGTACTATTTTGCCAATCTACGAATTAAATAGGGACCAAAAATGAAAAAAAATCTTTTTTTTTTTTTAAAGTAAGCATATCAATTTCTTTTATATTGAGTATATAGTTACATCTTATATACTATATTACTAAAATTGATATATCAATTACTTTGCCACTAATTCCTTTAAAAAAAAATTGTGATTTCAACACTTTCACCTATAAAAACCCAAAAAAATTACAAAAATATGGAAGTTAGGCTTTTTTCAAATTTTCGTACAGTTTCTATTAAAAAAACACTTTTTAAAATTTTTTTAGAAAAATACTATTTTTAAAATGGTTATTGGTCACTAGTTTCTAAAAACTGGTTACTGGTTACCAATTATATACCAGTTATAAATACCTTTGGTTACTAGTTATCAGTTTCTAGAAACTGATTACCAGCTATCAGTTACTATTTTAAAAAATTATATTTTTCTAAATATTTTTAAAAACGGTATTTTTCTAATAAAAACTGTATTTTTCAATTTTTTTTCTTAAAAATACCATATAATGTCTAATTTCCCCCTTTTTTTTTGCTACTAAAATTTATTGAGCTTATAGCAAAATAATCGAATTTTGGGCCTATTTTATGTAAATATTCATTTTTCAAATGACATGGCAAAATGACTGATACCAAGTATGAAATATGATGTACAAAGTATAAAAACTAATAAACTCAGTACATAAACTAAAATTGGTATATATATATATATAGTTCCCAATCCAATAGGTATTTTTTTTTAACCTATCTATAGGTATTTTTTTTTTTAGCCATTAGATCATAATCTAACGACTATCATAATTTGGGTAGATGTGAAAAAAAATTAATAAAAATACATGCTCATTATTTAATACTTTTCTCTCTCTAACTTTTACTATAAAAAGACGTGCGTAAAGAATTTTAATTGGGCAAAGTAATACCTATGAATAGGTAACAAAAATATATACTAGATTGGTGCCTTATATATATATAAATATATATATATAGGCTTTTTACAGAAATCTAAGCCTATAATGTTAAAATTTTAAAAATCCCGGATGGGCCGATTTTTCGGAAAATTCCCAGATCATTTTGTTAAAAAAAATATTACTTTTGAAAAGTTTTTAGAAAAATATCACTTTTAATAAATATTTAGAAAATATCACTTCAAAATTATTATTCTTTAGTGATACTGGAGGTAACCAGTTAGGTTACTTTAGGTACCAATCTAGTTACTTAAAGTAACCAATCAAGTTACTTCATGTAATTTGGCAGTTACCTCAAGTATCTCACTAATTAATAAAAAGTGGTATTTTTCTAGATAGTTTTAAAAGTAGTATTTTTCTAAATACTTTTAAAAGTAATATTTTTCTAATTAAATCCAGGATTTTTCAAATAATTTCAAAATCTGGGATTTTTTCAATATTTTTTTTTAACTTTTACCATAAAAAATCTAATTTCCTCTATATATATAGGACACCAATCTAGTAGGTATTTTTTTAACATATCTATAAGTATTGTTTTTGACCAATTCTAATTTCTCCCATATATATAGGACACCAATCCAGTAGATATTTTTTTAAACCTATCTATAGATATTGTTTTGTCCAATTAAAATTAGTTATACACGTCTTTTCATGGTTAAATGTGGAGAGAGAAAAGTATTAAATAATGTGTATTTATTTTTATTATTATTATTTTTCTAACTACTCAAATTATGGTGTCGTTAAATTATGATTCAATGGCTAAAAAGAAATACTTATCGATAGATTAAAAAAAAAATACATATTAGATTGGGAACCATATATATATATTTATATGTATGTTTATATAGCAAGTACAAAAATATTTTTAGTCAGATTTTTAGCTGCAAAGACGAGAAAAATGGACATCTATTAAAACAAAGTGTACAAAAAGGACATCTTTCTTTCTTTCATTTTCATTTTCAAATTTGCTAATGTCTATTGTAAAGAGTCCTATTTAGAAGTGGGTTGGCTCAAGTGGTAAGAGCACTCACTATTTGGGATCTTGGTCCTAGGTTCGAGTCACACTGAGTAGGTGTAAAAACCTATTATCCCTAATAGGGTGTGGTGGAGATTAGATAATAATAGGTATTTTCTTTTAATTTGTAATAAGTGGAGATCATTAGTTAAGCTTCATCTAAAAAAGAAAAAAAAAAAAAAAAAAGTCCTATTTAGAAGAGAGATCGAACAATGAACGGTGTAGAATAGACAAATGGTCCAAGCTAAGTAAGGGAAGGAGCTTTTTTTTTTTTTTTAACGAAAGGTGGGAGCTATTAGGTTTGCCTTTCCCTTCCCGAATCTAGGTTGCCGTGGTAGATTGAGACACTTGTCCCACTGGAAGTGGGTCCACGTTTCAACCTCAGGGACCAGCCAAAAAGCGCACGCGCAATAGCACGTGAGTGCGCCACGTCAGCTGAGAAATCCCCCACCACCTCTCCCTTTCAACCCATTTCAAGTTTCAACTGATCCATAAACGACAGGTCACTTTGGAAAGGCCAGCACATGCCCCCACTATGTGTTCTCTTTGCCTTTTTTCTGTCATTTCCTCCCCCAAAATCCTTTCATTTTTCCTTTTTAAAAATATCTTTTATTTTAATTATTTCTACATCCTTGACGATGGGTTACTTGTGGGTCCCACTCCACACCCACGTGACACGGTCACGAGAAAGGAAAGGAGATGAGAGAGAGACCCCCACCGCCTAAGCCTTCCAGCACGTGCTCCTACATACTATTGGTCTTATAAAATCCCAATCAATGCCCATACTGACCTTTTTCTATTTATTTTATTATTAAAAAAAACTGTCCCTTTTGCCACGAAATGCTTGTAAATAATAAAAAATTAAAAAGGGGAAAGAAAAGAACAAGAAGGTTTAATTGGCCAATAGGGATTTGGCAAATCATGATTAATTAGCTGTTCCTTTGCTTTGCTGGGGAGATTAGCTGTCCAATACAAGAAAATTTTGGATCCAAACTTAATCCATCTCAGATTCATATGTGTACAGTACAAAATGGAACTTTTCTTTTCTTGACACATCAACTCACATATTCAAAGAATTTGAATCATCTTTCCCTTTATCCTAATTATATTCGCTTTCACTTTCAATAACAAAATTACCATTTGGTTCCATGTTATGTCTTATATTTTATTTTTGCTTTTATATATGGTTGAACACAAATTCTAGTACATCTACATTAAAAAAAAAATAGTACAATCATATATATTCTCCAAATTATTAAAAAGAAAAGAAGTCATTAATCTCTTTATAACCTTCATATATAAATACATGAAAAGTTGGTATGGAAATTTAAAGCTTTACACTTATGAAAACCATAAACTTTTCTTAATCATGTCATTTTTACAAATTTCCTTGGTAGTCAATAAAATTTTTAGGTCAAAAATTTGTTCAGGTAATATTCTTCCCGTCAAAAGTTACTAATCGTAAACCTAAAAGGACAATTTAAAAGAAACAAAAACCTTATCTAACCTACTTAACCTTGTTGTTATATTAAATTAACCCCTCAAAAAAATTCCAGGCATGTACTTTTTCCGAATACAATTTCATTACTGTACTCCCTTTTTATTGTACTTCCTTTTATTATATAAATGTCTTGTATTCCACACTTGATTTAACATGTATAGTAAAGTAATTAAATTTTAGCAAGTGTCTATTTACGTATACCATAAGTACGTTTTGGCAATACAATAGTGATATTATATCATATGGTATAAGCCGCTAGGTTTGAAATTCAAACATTCAGCGTGTAAAAGATGAAGAGTAGAATAATTAAATACCTATAGTAGTACATATGGTATAGTGCTTACGTGACGCTTGTACGAATAATAAATCCAGAATAGCAACGGATACTAGTCACGCACATAAATTTTCCTAAATTATAAAATATTTGTTGAATAATGAATAATTGCATGCCCTACATCAAAACTCTCTCACATTCAATATAGGATGGCACAAAATTTAAGACCTTTTCTATAATATCATCATCTAGGCAACAAAGTGAAATCATTGGCAATTTGGAATCATTTTATCTTTTTCTTTTCTCTCATAGAACACATAAATATACCATATATATATACACATAAAAAATATACATCTCCCTCATTTGTGTAAAATTAGAGGGCTAACTTTCACTATTTGTTTTAGCTAGCCTAAGTCGAATTTGGAGAAAAATAATAACACACGAAATTAAAAAGAAAGCCCCTAAGAATTTGGCTAGCTATCAAGAAAATACCAGCTAAGTTTATTAATAAATGTATGATTTGCACCCATACATTAGAATCAAAATTTTTCATCAACGTAATACGACAAGAAAATAAAGTAGTCTATATTCGCCGTTTTGGATAGCAAATCTTATCGTAAGGAATTTGATGAAAGTGTGACATCTCAAAAATATTTATGTAATTTGTTGCAAAGACAGAATTGATTTTTTTTTAAAAATTTTAGAAAGACAAATTTGTTCATAAATAGTAAAAACCTTTACAATAAAATCTTCTATTGGACAAGAAAAAATCCTCGGCTTCTAAGAAAATAAAACTAGCTAATCATGATCAATTTTCATTGCGTAAAAATGGTTAACCATGATGCGAGCAAAAAAGAAAAAAGAAAAATAAACTAAATACATCTAATAATTATAATTGACTTAACATGATGAGTCATTAATAAGACTTTAACCGCCATCAATGCACCCATTCCAATAACCAGAGATTTTAAGCGGATATACCTCTTTAACTTCTTCGGATCACAATGTACTATCTACAATCTAAGTTGAATCTTCTGAATTCTATGATATTGTGATCCATATTTGTAAGCATAGATTCTTCTAAAATTTAAAGTGCCTATTTCTTTTTTTTCAAAACCAAATATAAAAGTCATTAATTATAGCTACAATACGATAACAAATCTCATACAAATATTGAACTATTACTAAATAATGGCAGTAAACAAATAACGGGACAATTATATTCAGCTTATAACAATCACGGAAGAATCACAAAACCCTATTATTTTCACTCTTTGATCATAACAGTATCTAGCGTGTATACATATCGATTTGATGTCTGTCTACCATTATATATAAATGCTATATAATAATGAATACGATAACCCAAATTAAGATGATGCTTTTTTTTTGGGTATGGTTTTATCCGCCTCCACACAGCACCCAGCAGCGACCACATCCGTGCCGATTGGCCATTTGAGACATTTTCACGTGCTGACGAACTTTAACCGACCATGACTTCCCATCCCCGAATACCAAACCGCCAATGCCGTTAACCAACACTACTAACCGCCTCTAACGGCGTTAACTCTCAAACGGGACGGGGGACGAGGCGCGTGTGGAAGAAGGGGAGGGGTCCCCACCGCACGCGATGAGGCAGTGGGGGCCAGACTTAAAAACAGATGAGCGGGAGGGAATGGGCGCACGTGAGTTGCTGCCTCCTCACGTGCGCTGTGTACTAAAATGAAATCCTCTCACGTCTTATTATTTTTATTTTCTTAAAATAAAATTTTCTCAATATATATTCTCTCTCACTACATGGGAAGGAGGGTCCCGTCACGTCATAATGTCACATACGTATGCATATCACATGGCAAACCCACACCCACTCCGCCCCTATCCCCACCACCACCTCCACCACACACTCCTACGAAAAAAACCAATTTTTATCACTATCTTATAAGTCACTTTCCACCCCTATAACTATATAATCCATGCATACATATTACTATTCATATATATTCATTTTCGCCTCTTTACAATATAGTCTTACATGTTGTTTGGTCTCGTGGGTTGGTACAAATAATAGGGCATGTTAATTTGTCTTGAAAAAGGGCTATAATACGGGTAGTATTTTTAAGGTATTCGTGAGGGTTTGAGTGTCATATTTATGCGCATATATATATATGTGTGTGTGTTTGTGCATGTTTGATGCAACATATATTCTAAGCTACATGATGTGATGACTCAAACCTAAAATTAGTTGAAGAAGAATCTGAGCTTCTATTATATTGGGAAACATATGGTGAGGATATGGCATGTGTGCATGATTAAATGGGAGAACACTATGCCATCCTGATGAAAGGTGTTTATTAACTGTACTCATATTTTCATTTAATTCAGTTTTATTTTCATATTAGTGGAAGGTTACGTACAAATGCACAGCAGTGCGAGGTATGCATGCTATATATACATAAGAACTATGGTGTCCGATCTTTTGTGAGATTCAAGTGCGTATGTATGTTTAGAAACCTAGGTACCATTTGCCTTATCTAAATTTGTATTTGTGAATTCGAATTACGTTTAGAAATGGCGAAGTTTTGGTGTTAAAGCCAAAGACAGAGAAAATTTTCTCTAGTTATCCAATTCTAGAATGAAACAAACGATTGTGCATGCATGCTTGCCCCATGGGCAAGACCCAAGGGGAACACTGATTCTTTTATATTTTTTTTAACGAATTTTCCATCAAGTTATGAAACCTTGCTAGAATTCTAGCAGTACATGCACAAAATAATTGATTAAATAATTAACTTACTGTAATTAATACTATTACATGATTTTTTTTTCTTTAATTAATACTCGTGCACATGAAATTCATGACATGCAATTCCATCATGATTTCGCTTTAACTACAAGCTAGACTAAACAGGTTTTTCTTCTTTCTGGTATAATTGCTGTACTCACTGTTATTCCAAAACCTCTATCTGTACATTTGATGTCCTAATTATTAACATTTATTACTAATCTACACGATTACATTATATGTCCTATCTACAATTATAAATAATCAATCAAATTACAATTAACGTTTTGTGGGGGGGAAAAAAGTATACAAACAAATATTAAAATTTTTGGGAAATGAAAATTCAAGATTAGGTTAGAGTTGTTAATCACGTGACGACACATAACAAACTGTACAGCCGAACTGTGTTTGAGATTGGACACTATCGAAACCACTTTACACCCTCTCCAAAACCGCTTTTCCAAAATGCAATAAATATTATTTTATTTTTTTATTTAAGATAATACTAATTTTAAAAAATTAAAATTAAAAAACAAAAGGAGAAATCGAGGAAAAACGGGATCGATAGGCGTAATGTGTAGATTTGTAGTGTTTTAGGTGGGGCCCACCAACATCGCAGGGTGAGTTGGCCACGTGATTTGGGAGGCTGACGATGTGGGTGGGCAGACATTTTTAATCACGTGATGGGATGCGGATTCTGCGGATAAACTGACACGTTTCGTCCCCGTAAAAAGTGATGGAGGATTAAATTATTAAATTAATCTCCCCCTTTAAATTCAATCTTGCGCAGTTGCATTGCATTATATAAAATTAGATTATATAGGGTGATGTTTCAATGGAGTTTTTTGTTTTTACTCCATAGATGGGTATTCTAATTTAGACCATTAGATTTTAATCTAATGGTTATAATAATATTAGTAATTTTATAAAAAAAAAAATCTAATTAATATGTATATATATATAGAAAATTATTTATGATTAAACATATAGGCAACCTGTTTATGACCTATGAGTTGGACATTTTTTTTTTCAATCATCTTTCCATTATTTTTTTTTCTTTTTATTCTTATTCCATGTTTGATAATGATTTGATAATTATTGATTAAAATATTAATTTTGTATTTTTTTATTAACAAGCAAATGTGTTAATCGTCATCACTCACCTTCTTTCTTTTTTTTTTCCTTTCATTTTACGTGCTTTATAAAAAATTACTTTTTAATAAAACAATCAACTATTTTTTTATTAATTATTTGATTATTATTGATTAAAATATTATTTTTTGCATATTTTTTAATTTTTTTTAATCAACTAACGTGAGTTCTCTTTATCATGATTAATGTGTATTTGATCCAAAAAAAAAAAACTAACTAACCATTTATTAGATAAAAAATGAAAATGTGCATATTCCTAAAAAAATAAAAAAACCAAACCGTGTCAAACACTTTCAAAAAAAAAAAAACCATATATATCAAAATATTAAATACTAATAATTTTGATTAAAAAAATTTCTTAAAAAACTATTTCAAATTATTTTCCTTAAAAAATCATTCCCAAATCTTATTCCTAACACAATGGAAAGAGGATTCTCTAATAGAATAGGAATGGTTGTAGGTAAAAATGACTTGCTATTGCAAGTCATTTTCAACTTGGTCAAAGTACCCATCCATGGAGCAAAAACAAAAAACTCCATTGAAACATGACCCTTTAAATATATATATATATATATGAGAGCGGTGCAATGTGTTTGTGTTTATGCATTATCGTAATCTTAAGACGCGGATAAAAAAGGATTAATTAACTGATCCCTAAACGGATACCTTAAGAAGGGAATGTCCTTGTTATGGAAAACATTAAAACCACTCTCTTCTTCACTGTTCCCCATAAACTAAAACCCCCAGCCATGAGCTACCATTTCTTAAAAAAAAAAGAACCAATTATTAAACAATATTTATTTAACTTAACAGCTCCTGAAAGTACTTAATTTTTGTTTTCAAAAAAAAAAAAAAGTAAATAACAGGTCGAGTGCTTTTCTAGTTGTACTGTGAGGTCCGCGCTATTACCGCGCTCGCTTTTGCTTCTTCCCATGAACTTTTTCTATTGTCCCATGTAAAATAAACCTAAAAATCCCCCTTAACTTTTTTTTCCCCTCATTTTTCTTTCTTTATTTATTTATTCTTTTTCCTTTTTTCTTGGAATTATTTTTTAATATAGAACGTATTATTATATTTTCTCAAAAGAAAAAGTATTATATAGATATATATATATTATATTTTAAGATTTAATCTTATCATGTTGTAGTAAATTACATTTTATAAGTTGATAGTTTATATTAAATATTATGTAAGAAAAAGAAAATACTTGTTTGTAAGTAGGAAAAGCTGATGAAAATTGGTACATGAACCTGTATTGGAATCTTGAATTACTTTAATATTATAAGATAAGTTCTATTTTAGTTTCTTTTTTTTTTTTTCGTTGTGGGTAGGGTAATATATTGGTCATTTACTTCAATTTCTATTTATCATGAGCAAATTAAAATTCACAAATATATAATATTTCCCCGCACAAAGAAAATGACTTCTTTTTCTATTTCATTAAGTTCCACATCTACTATTTATAAAATTAAATGACTTATTGACTAATACTATTTACAAATAGGAAAATTTAATTCGTTTACTTTGCAAAAAAAAAATCGTAATATATTATTAAAATAAAGTTAGAGCTATGCCGGGGCCCGGCCATCTCGGTTCTTAAGACCTCAAAGTTGAGAACATATAGTAATAATGTGGTCTAATAGGTTGCATATTGCCATTGATTTTCTAAAACATTCCAGATAAGATTGTTAATAATTATATAGCTAATTTGTTTAAATTTTAATCATGAATTTTCTTATTTTGATAAGTCATAAACAATGCTTTAGCACTCACACTTAGGCCATGTTTTCTAACCTATAATGGACTAGAAAAGAAATAAAAATTAGGAAAAATTAGAAAAGTGATTCATTTTTCCTTCAATTTATGTGTTTACTTCACATAATTACTTAAATTTTGGAAGGATGATTCAGTATTGATTCATTTTCATTCCTCTTTAAAACTCATTCTTTTTTTCTTTCATTACAGAGTAGTTAATATGCCCTTAAAAGAATAAAAATAATTAATACTAGCTACAATCCCTTTTTTTTAATACTACCTGACCTGATGTATTATGTGAGTTATTATCAATTAACTGGTAAATTTATTGAATTTATTCGTGGATTGAGTTTTGATAAATTTGTGCCGCATTATTAAAAGGTGGGATACGAGCTATATGTAGCATTATTAAAAAAAAATAATAACAACGTGGCAATATTTGATGAACTTTTTCGATGAATTATAAGGAATAAGGGTTAACATATTAAATAGAAGTTATGTTTTTTTTTTTCAAAAAAAAAGTGGGGCTTAACTAATGACCACCACTTACTAGTAATTTAAAGGAAAATAATGCACACACATATATTACCAAGGTTTGAACTCCTGACCCCTCCAAACTCACACACACATCCCTCAAATCTTAGGCTAACTAGCCCCAATTGGCAAATAAAAGTTATGTTACGTATTCACTACAACAAAAATCCTAATAGATAACATTTAGAAATGTCACTGTTACATATTTTTAATGAAATTTATGAGATTAGTGATATTTGTACCAAGTGTCAGGATACATGTGTGACTAAAAGTCATAGTGACATTTCAAATGTCACTATATCATCCTTTTCAGTGGTATTTACAAAATACTACTAAATTATATTAATGACACTTTCAAATGTCACTAAATTATTTTACTTAATAAATAAAAATAATAATTTTAGTGATATTTTAAAAATATTATTAAACCATACTAATGATGCAAAAATGAAACTAATATAGTACTAAAAGAAAATTAACGATTAGATACAGAATTTTGGTTCCAAAAGTTTTTTTTTTTTAAATGAAACGATTATATAAAAAGGAATAATTTTTTATTATCTTAAATGGTCAATACAAAAATATTGGTTACCAACATTTCGTTGCTAATTATTGTACCATATATTTTTTGCATGTTAATAAATTGAATTAATTTTTGCAGGTTTATTTATTTTTTTTATTTTGTAGTCGGAGAAATAATTCCAATATAACAACGAGCATAAACTAAAAAAAAAAAAGAAAAATAAATAAATTAATAGTCTTCAATGAAATAATTCAGTTTACATTAACCCAAATTACACAAAATTGTATAGAATTTAAGGTTACAAAAAAAGATCGTTGGCTAAAATGGTGAATTGATCCGTTCTTGACTTTGTTTAACTTGTCCTATATACCCATTTCATCAGCATGTCTCATCACGTTTTCCTGAAAAATAGGCAAAAGAAAGAAAAATAAATAAATAACATTTTGTTTATAAATAAATAAATAACATTTTGTTATCGAAAATAATATAAAATTTTCCCATGGAAATAAAATAAAGAGTAATGCTAGGGACACCAAAAATTTACACCAAAAACTTATACCACATGATGTGGCATCCACTTCAACCATTAAATCTTAAATGGTGTGGTCCCACTTTAAATAAGATAGTGGTTGAAATGGATGCCACATCATTTGGTGTAAGTTTTTGGTGTAAATTTTTAGTATCCCGATCATTACTCTAAAATGAAACATGGGTGAGGAGATTCACTTATAGATCACATTCCATATGTTTGTGCTTTCCTTCTCATCCTTCTCTTAATTTTGTGCTACCCAAATAAGTTCTTTTCGTTTATAAAGGAGTTCTATCTTATGAACTTATTTATTAGTTAAATCAGTAAAACCTAACAAAATAATTCAAGAAAACGTTAAAATTGAATTGATAAAATATAAATCACTGGCTTGCAAAAAAGAATATGAAATAAAAATTTGAAGATAACTCACATGATTATTATACTAGAGCTAGAAAAGAAAGAAGATGAAGATTTTGAAAAAAAAAAAATGAAATTGGGAGAGCTACACTTAATCTAGAAAGAAGCATTTTAGTCCATGGAGTGATGAAGGCACTATGCTATAGATACATAAGAAAAGATACAATATGCTGGATGAGTTAGTTTTCATTTTAAATATGTTTCAAATTTGGTGGTATGGAAAATTTTAAGAAATCTAAAGAAACTTAAATTTAAAGTTACTTGAAGATATTCAAGAATCTAGAAACGTTTTAAATATAAATTATTATTGGGGGATTCTAATATGAGGAAATAAAAATCTTCCTTAACATTAGGAAAGATAATAAATGGATAGAATTTAACTACTTGATTTAAAAATCAATTACAATTAATGCTTTTTTAACTCTATTATTAACCGCTTTTTTTAAAAAAAAAAAAAAAGAAAGAAAACCTCTATTATTAATCTTTTTTTTTCTTTTCAAATTTGTAACTTCCGTTTTATGCCGTGTAAATTAGTTTTTATTTATTTATTTATTCATTTATTTATTTTTGAATTGTGCTGTGTAAGTTTAATTTGGGTGACAATTGAAAAAAAAAAAACAAGAAAAAAAAGAGGCTTATACATGTCGATTTGACCACCTTGAAATGTTTATTTGATTGTTCTCCTATTTTTCTCAATATTCTATTTCTTTAGTTTCTTCTTCAATAAAACCCTAACTAAAGACTTCTATCTTTGTTTCTCTAATGGTATTTTCTTAATTGTTTTAGCAGTTTTAATCTACAACATGTGATATTGAGATTCTTTTTTCTTCTTTTGTTTCTCTTCTCTTTTTTCTCCATCAAATTCATCCTTAATATCAAGGAATGAATTGAATAAATGGAATATTGGAGAAGATGAGAGCATTGTTATCCCGAGATTAGCTCACCCAAGAGGGGGAGTGAATTGGGTTTTAAAAACTTTTGCAAACTTTTCTAATAAAACAACTAGATTTTACAAATAATGAATACAGCAAGCAAAAATAGCAAGTAAACAAATATAATCTCAAAGTAAATAAATTAAAAAGGTAGGGATAGAGAGATTGTAAATGCTATTTTTACGAGGTTTGATAAATACTTGGAGCATGCTCCCGACCTTCGGCAACTTGCGTTGAGCTTTCTACTATCGGATCAAAATTGTGGGCTTGACCGATCATTGTACAACTGGAGTGAATTTTTCTTATGCACACTTAAGCCTTTATAATAGTTTTGACTCCGGCTTTATCACGCCTAACTTTAGATTATTTAGACTCTGGTGTTAACTTCACCTATAACCGGGTTGTTTATTAATCCGGTGCCAACCTCAACTCATAAATACAAAGTGTATGTTTGAATTGAAACACTCAATAAAAAATTCTCTCCTCTATGTGATTTGATACAATGTAAATTTAGGAAGAATAAGTATAAGCACAAGATATGATCTAGTTTGGCTCAATAGTTTTGTGAAAAAGTATTTGAAAGTTTGATAACAAAATATAGGCTATTAAGACTTGAAATATTTTTAAAAGCAATGTAGGATTGTCCAAAAAGATTGTTTGAGTCTTAAAATAGCTTCTATTTATAAGTCATTTTGAAAACTAGCCATTTTGGACCATTTAAACAGTTTCTAGAGTTTTCAGTAAATCGGTAAAGTTTCTGATTGACTCCCAAAAACTAGCTATTAGAAGTGCAGCTGTAACGGTCGAATCTTAACGGTTATTTTTTATCTGCAGTAAAGACCGGTAGACTGCCCCTGTCTACTGGTAGACTGCCTGTAATTAGCGGTAGGTTGGTGAGTCTATCGATTCTATAAAAATTCGTTTTCTTTTATTATTTATCATAAAAAGTGATCATTAACTTATTTCTAAGATAGTTTAGTGACTTCTAAATATCATAGAATTTATTTTAAAGGTATTCATTTAATTTTTTAAATCAAATGAATATTTTGAAAGTAGTTTAAGAACTTTGGTTTGAAAAAAAAAAAAAAACTTTTTGTTAAAAAATTTGAGCCTATAAATGACCATAAGATGTGCATATATAAACTCTCACACAAGACTAAATGCTTTTACCATTTTTCTAACTAAGTCTTGTATCGTTAATCTTTGATGGTCTTCACGCTTTAAGCTCTTCTCATCATAACCTATCTTGAATATCTTTTGTGATTTGCTTATCAATTTACTATATACTCAATTAGATTATTAGTCTTTAATCATATGTTTGTTAACATCAAAACATGAGTATAAGATTGAAACATAAAAGGTCAACTAGCATAACCAAATAAAGGTTTTTTTTTTTCCTTTTTTAAAATAGGCCGTCATATCACCTTACACGCATAGTGTTGTTGTTATTTTTTTTTTTAAAAAAAAAAAGGAAAAGAAGAGCAACTAAACTAAACTAAACTTTTTCGTCAAAAAAAAAAAAAAAAAGACTAAACTAAACTTTCACGATAGGAGAGGAAACAAAAGTTACACAAAGTCACACAAAAAAAAAAAAAAAAAAAATTATATATTTGAGTTCCATTAACAAGTGGCCCAATTGCATCCACTTATTATTTTCCTTAACATTAGGTAATATTTTTTATTTCCCAATTGTAGAATTCCCCTAAATTTATTTTTTTTAGCAATATTTAATTTAAATTCTTAACATTCCATCTTTATTAAAACACGTTTAAAATTTTAAGATAATTTATTGTTTTAATTGCTTAACTTAATAATCTGTTATATAAATCTACTTTTTAAAAAATATATATATATTATATGAATTTGTTCGTAGTTTATGTAAACTGGTCCTTACGTAATCAGTTTTTACTTAGTTCTTTTATCTTTTGTATTTACTTTGTTAGTAGTAATTTATTCTTAAGATAGTCTATTGAATAGGAGTTCATACTTATAAAACTAATTTAGAACTTCTACAATGTTATTTTCCTAAAACATTTCTGTAGTTTTTATATTAATACCCTTATCATTTTATTTCTTTAGGGAAAATTTGTTTCTTTTTAATTAAATTGGATATGTTGAGTATAACCTTACTTTAACTAATTACTTTAACTAATCTAACCAAAACACAAAAAGGAAAAAAATGACCCAAAAAAAAAAAACCGTATGGAGAACCATATTCCTATTTTCTTTTTCTTTCTTTCCTTTCTGTTTTCTGGAAAAAAAAAAAAAAAGAGCATCTTTAGGTTTAAATTTATACTTTTCATTTTTTTTATTTCCTAAAATTATCAATGATCAGTATATGAATAAGTAACATTTTCAAAATGCCACTAAATCTAAAATTTAGTTGTATTTTTTAAATGCTACTAAATCAAACTATAGTGATATTTCTAAATATTGTTACAAAATATGTTAATGACATTTGAAAGATGCTGCTAAAAATAAAATTTAGTGACATTTTAAAAATGTTACTAAATTTAAATTTTAAAAGATACAAATAAAATACCCTAATATCGAAATAAATTAATGACTTTTTTAGCAAATGCCACTATCTACTATTATATTGACATTTTTAATGTTAATGTCACTAAATGAAATGTCACAAATTTATATTTTTATTGTAGTCGTTATAAACATTGAAAATAATGCAAACCATCCCCTTTTGCACATCACGAAAGGTTAAAATTAACTTCATAGGAGAATCTTCGTATTCATTATCAATATTGGGTTTGTTCCTATTTTTTCATGCATGCAATCATTTTTTCAGATGTAGTTACACAAACTATTAGTTCCTTGTTTTTTCTGCAATTTATTCATTTATCATCTCTTTCACATATATATAATCATTATTAATAGTTGGACACATGTAACTGTCTCTTTTACAAGTTTCCTATTCCTTGCACTTTGTTCTACTTAATACTAATGAGAAACATTCGAAAAATAAAAAAAACTAATAATATGAATTTTAGAATAAACAAACTACGTAATTACCTTACATAATAAAAATTACAATATTTACATTGAACTTGGTTTAATAATAACTAAATAACCACTATCACAACGTACTCCACACTTGTAATGGATTATATTATATATACCATATATAAATATATAAAATTGAACTGTGGAATATGGTGGAGCTGATTTTGACATTTTCTTTCGCTTGCTTCCTCTGAGTATAATTCCAAGGCCGTGTTAGGCTGTTAGCATGATAATTGGGACCCATTAACCCAAGCCTGCTGATCTAGAGTGTCGTTTTATTTTATTTTATTTTATTGTATATTTAATCAAATTAAATGAATAAGAGTTTTGGTTGGTAGGACAATCCAAAGCAGAGTCTAATGTCAATATTGTAATATGTTGTTTTGTTTTTATGCACGTGAGGTGAGGGGTCAACTCAGGTTGGCCCAGCCTAAGCACCCTCCCTAGAGTACTCTGTGACGACAACCCTGAATATGACCCCACATCACTTTTCACGTTACGTCTTTCTTGACCCTTTGATTATTTTTTAGGGCTTTTTTGTTTTCTTTGTTTTCTTTTTTTTGTTCTGTGTTTTTTTTTTTTTTTTCATATACCTATTTGGATTTTCTTTATTATTATTACGTGAGAATTTTGAAGTAGAACACAAGAATAATAAAATGTAAATATGTACAAATAGTAAGTATTTTCACGTAACTATTGACAATTATATGAATATGATGGATTTATGTTAAAGAAAGCACATTGTTAGTATATATTTTCTACACGTAAGGGTGTATCTTATCCATTTTTTATTTCTCTCTACAGTCTAGTTCATGTCACTAGAACTAGCTATGTCACGTGCTTTTGGAAGATTTTAGGCAGCATCTGAACCACCCCAAGACCAAACAAGCTATAAGGACAAAAAGAGAAAAATAAGAAATATTTTTGTTCAAATTAATTTTCTTAATTAATTTATGGAATATTTAAAATGTGTGTAACATTTCCAGTTTAAAAAATTGAATTTTACTTCTTCTTTTTTTTCGCTTAATATCAAGCAAACTTAACGGAATTTAAAACACTTATATGGACATACTGAATTAATAAAAAAATGGAGAAAATATTTTCCTATAAACGAGAAAAATATTGTGAATATGAACAAGCTTTGAGGATAAGCTTAAATGGAAGCGAGCTAAACCTCTGAGTAGAGGTTCTGACAAATATGATAAAATAGGAAATAAATCTCCCAGAAAAAACTCTGTGTAGGATAAGACAGCTCCAGAATACAGTACTACAATTTGGGGCTTCATCTTTGTCCACTAGAACCGAGATATATATATATATCTTTTTAATTTAATGCGTAGACCAACATAAATACAATATTGAATCTAATATTTGACTTTTTTTTAATAAACGAATCTAATATTTGACTTGTAAATAGCAGTAATAATGCTCGTGAATGTACAATTTTGTTTGATGTCAGTCTTCTCAGCAGTTCTTATGATCAAGAAAGTAAAGGATAATTAATTAAAGTACTCTTTAAATGAATTTAAAAAAAATATAGTGTGTTTGTTATCCAAACTATACAATTAATAAGTAATTTAGACAAGAAATTAATTAACTTATTACCATATATCTTTTGGACTATTTATTATTTATTCCAACATCCATTTGGAATTAGTCAGATTTTACCTACCGCATTTTGTGAAAAGCGATTAGAGTAAATCACTTTAATGAATAACAATAAGAATAAATATTAGTACTTTATTTCATTAAATTCTTTCCTTTAAATTTTCTCTCTTTTAATTAAGAGCGTACAACCTTTTATGGATAGGATGAGCTGTACGATTAAATTAATTATCTAACAAAAAAAAATGCTTTAGTATCTACTCTTCATAATCTATATATGTGTGTGTCACATGCAACTCCCGTTTTAAAACTTTAACATGCATATTGTTTGTATATTATTGAGCTATTTTTAGGGGAGAAAAAATGGTGAAAAGCTGGCTTCATCCTTTTGGCTAATGCATGTTCCCTAAAATTGTATCACGTAATAAAAAAAATCCTAATTGTTACGGAAAATTGATCAAATATTAAAGAAATTCAAGGAAGGTAGACACTAATCAATATTTGTACGAATTAATTAATTTTATTAATAAGTACGTATTAAAGAGAAAAAGGCAAAGAAGTGGCTGTGTCACATGCCGAAATTGGCCTGAATTAAGATATGATTACATGATGCAACTTGTGAGTGGAGATACATGTTCTGTCACAATTTGATATTGATTAATGAAATACTTTAAGAAAGGAAACGGATGAGAAAGAGAGTGATTAAGTCGAGCTGTTAAATTTTTTGTTCACTTAAAAAAAAAAAGAAAAAGAAAAAGAAACGAAGAAGAAGCCAAGCTGTTTGATTATATTTATGAATCGTAATGTGAATGCTTGCCATGATTGTCGGGGCTTAGCTAGCTCAAAGAATCATAGTTCTTTATTAAGATTAAGATTAGGATTCTCATTTAGAACCTTAAAATAAAGAATATTTAAAGCTAATCTTAGGAATTATATAAGCGTGAAGTCGATAATTAGAAGTCGGCATATACATGAGACACAAAAAACGAAGAAGGGAACTATAATAAATATTCAGTATAAAAAGTATCTTTAGATTAATTATTTGGATTTGGATCATGCATGGCAAAAGATTAATAACTATTTTTTTGGGTCGATAATCAATAATAGTAAAATGTATTTGGGAATTTCTGCCTTTCCTGCAATAAGTGCAAGAAATTGTTATCAAAATTTATTATTATTGGTAACTATTAGCAAATGTGAAGGGGGAAAAAAAGGGAAGCGCATGCAGTGTGCTAAATATATTCATCAATTCAACATAAAAATTTTATTTTCATTTATTTTTCTGTCATATCACACATGAGTCCTAAACTTCTTGGGAAAAAAAAAAAGAAAAAAAAAACCCTCTTTGGGAAATTGCTTTAATTAATGTCTAAAATCACTTTGGGTCCATTGAAAAAAAAAAAAAACAATAAAAGCATTTTCGACCAAAGCATAGAGAGGTTATAACAAGCCTTGATTATCTTCAACAATTCTAATAAGCACATCAAGGGAAAGGGAAAAAAATCTAGAAGAATATGTACTCATGGTTTTCACGGTGAGATAGAGACACACACAAAAAACTTTCAGCATACTATTATATAAAGAAACTCTCCAATATGACTCCGTATGAGATTTTTTTTTTGTAAAATTTTATTAGCCTTACAAATTGTTATTTTACAAGTACAATATTTAAATATTTATCATGATCAGTAGAAATTATAAACTTTTTTTTTAAGGTATAGAAATTAGAAGCTTACAGACACATATACACAATAGCACATATATTTCTAATTTTATTCCTACCTTAAAATTTTCTTTATGCATTCCACTTATTTATTTTTTTCAGTATAAGTTGAATTTCTTTTTGTTTGTATATTTGTTATGTATTATTTATTCACGAAGAGAGTGAAGCTGCTTTTAGTTTGTCTTGCCAGAAAATAGTTAAAAAAAAAAAATTGAGAGTAATGTGGGCGAGAATCTTTGGAGGCACATGGGTGAGAGAGCCACGCCACAGAGAAAAAGGTCCCGCGTTTCCCGGCACAGCCAAAAACCCAAGGTGACTCATGACACACACACAGAGAGTTAAAAAGCTGAGTGAGCCTCAGCACGTGACCTTTCCTCCTTTACCACCAACATCCTCTTCTCTCTTTCTCTCATCACCACCAGCAGTAATACTATTATTATTATTTTTGTTATTAACCCACATAATCGGGATCTGTGCCCTAATCATCACCTCTTAATATTAATCTGTGTCAATTTTTAGGGACAAGGTCAACGCCTTACTGCTCGTCAGTCAACTCTCAGTTCACCCCCTCACGTGACCAATTTCATTTCCTATCCTCCGTACCAAATTAAAATTTTACCTACCTAGGTAAAACTGAACTTTTTTTTTATGGGTAAGGTAAACGTAGGTACCCTTCCCTTGGTATAAAAAATTTTAACCCTTAAATCCTAATATAATTGAAAAAAAAAAAATATGTTATTAACGCATTATCACTTTAAATTTATTGACCAATCCCAAATTGGGGTTAATGGAAAAGTCTTATGGCACATATAGCATGACACTATAGGTAGTTACTATAACTCCTAAAACCAGATTGAAGATATACCATAAGTGCTATTGTGAAACTCACATGAGGCAATAGTGATAAGGGTAGTACTTCTCTTTGTACCGAATAATTAGAGTTTTAATTTTAAAAAAAACAAAAATAATTTAGGAGTTATAAACTTTTATTTTATTTTATTTTTTAAAATGGAAATTAAAGTGAAAATAAGGGCATGAGATGAGAGTGGTTGTTTGTACTTCGTGGCTTGGGGTTTTTGGTCCCAATGCACGTGCTGCAACCGTACACAACCTCTAAGCTTTAATGGCAGTGAAACAGTAACTTACTGTGTCTGCCAATGCTTTATCTCATGGTTCGCTTCTGAGTTTTGTCGCTGTCATATGGTAACCAAATTAATTTGCATACCTTTTAAATTATTAATCTGGACCATAGATCCAAATTCCAAACTCTATACACAATCCGCATATCAACATTTTTTCATGACTGTAGATTGAATTGAGTTTTGTGTCTCAGAAAATAAAATGAAGACGAATTCGATTTGAGAAGTTCGGTTCAGAACTTTTATTTATTTATTTACTATTTTTGGGGGAAAAGAACCTTCTCTTTGGTGAGCAAAAGGACAGAAGGCCGAAGTAAAGAAAAATCATTAATCGGGATTGCCAAATCCTTAAAAAAATAATAACAATAATTTTTTATACAAATCGGGATTGCCGAAAACATTAAAAAAAAAAAAATTACAGAGTAAATCATTGAGTTCCGTGAACTACGAAGCCCGTAGCACAGTAAAATTAAACGGCAATTAACAGCGTTTTCATAAATCTGCCGTTAAGTGCCTCTAACTCCGTCAGATCCGCCGCAACGTCGTTTAATAAACGGCGTTTTTCACCTAACGATAAATAACGATTTGGAAAAAGGATTAAAAAAAAAAACAGAAATCAAAGCAAAGGCAAATAAGAAAACTGTATATAAAAAGATATTCACTCGAAGAACTCACGCCCAGAGAGAAAGAAAAGAGAGAGAAAGTGAGGGAAGAGAGAGAAAGTCCGACCTGAACCCTCGCCTGTCGCCGCACTGTTCGTTATCTGAGAGTTACGAAGATTTATTTTTTTCCTATAAAAAAAAAAAGAAAAAGAAAAAAGAGTTTAAAAGACTGAATTGGAGTGATATTATTTATGGTTAGAATTTGGAGAAGATTGTCCTTCCGACTTAATTTTCTTTTTGCCATTACTGGAAATAGCTGCTACAGATATTGTGTTTGGGAGCTCGGAATTCAGAACTGAAATTCATTTTCTCGAGAAAATTCTGGTTCAGTTTTGGCTCGTGAGTTAGAGAGAAGCGGCTTGAAGCTGAAAAGGTACGGTTTATAATTTGTACAAATTTCGAGAATTTGATCCAAAATCTCTTTCCCTATCTAGCTATCTCATCATCTAATCCAAAATCTAGGTGAATTATCTCTTGTATAAATAAATATAAATATATATATATAGTTTTATTTCGAATCTTCTCAATTTGGTAATTATATATAAATCTTTTGGTTACAATTCGGTTGCAGATTCGCGCGATTCGGCGTTCTCATCACAGGGCACGAAAAATTTTCTCGGGAAAATTAGCATTGAGAAAATTCTCGTTCTCACTGCGAATTTTTTCGTTCCAGCTGTTTAGTTCGGATTCGCGTTCGAGAAATTCTAAAGGATAAAGAGAGAAGTGAATGTGCCTCCGATCTTCATCAGGAGGCGAAAATCTTCGGCAAAAGACTCTGATGCACGGATCTAAAAAGCTCTCTCATGAATTCGAGCTCTTAAGAACTTAGCAGGGAATTTCGTTTCTGATTCTAACCAAAGCTTTCTCAGTCTTCAATTCCAAATTTCGCTGAATTTCGTGACAATTCTGGTTTTGGAGGATTTCGTTTTCAAAATTGAATTACCCAAAAAATATATATATATATATTTAAAAAAATATTAAATTATAGAAATAGTATCTAAGCTGTGGATGGAGCTTTCACAACCTCGTCCCTACGGAACCGAAGGTAATTTTCGAAACATACATAATTATTTTTCGTATTTTTTAAATTTAGAAATAAAATAAAATTTGTGTTTCCTTTTTTTTTTGGTATGGAAAAAATGGAAAGATTCTTTATTTTTGTTTTTAATTTTAATTTTCAAAGTTTATACACAGGAAGAAAACCAACGCACGACTTTCTGTCACTGTACAGTCATTCAACTGCCCAACAAGATCCAAGACCACCTTCTCAAGGTATTCCTCCCCCCTCTTCTTCCATTTTCTTTCTTTTTTTTAAACAAAAATTTAAATTTTTAATTTTTAAAAAATTAAGGTCCCAAAAAGTTATATTTATTTTTCCTGTTTTTATCTTGTTATTTGTTTGAAATTGAGAAAAATAAAAATGTGATAATCCTCCTCGAGTATAGTATATAGTATAGTGTATAGTTTAATTAAGAGGTGGTGACGATAAGGGGGGTGGATGCACGTGAGTGGAAAAAATGAATCATGGATCTGGGCCATGAGTCTTAAATAGGCTGCCAAAACCGAAAAGGAAAGGGGTGTAGTAGCAGTTAGCACCATCAGATTGCTATTCGGGGGTGACTTTGGATGGGACCCACTTACCCATGATTTGACGTATCACATATGCGCAGGGGGTGCATGCTAATTCTCTTCTTCAATTCAACCCCTCCTCGATCGATCGGCCTCGCACGCCCCTTCTTTCTCTCTCATTCATCAACTTTACTCTCTCAACACTAACAGTGGCCTCTCTAGTAATAATGATCAATAAATATAACATATACTTTTGTATACACTCTTCTTAACTGTGGTTCCACGTCTTTTGAATCGTATCAGAATCAGATTTGATGAAAATTTGAGAGCTTAATTTAAGAAAATTAAGTAACCGGCGGTATATGTACGGTACTGTAATCTAATGATATTGATGAATAGTATTCAATATTTATATATATATTGTAACGTTGTAATTACTATTATTATTATTATTATTATATATTTTTGTAGCTGATATTATAAGGCAAATATTTTTGATAAAGACTCTGGATCTGAACCCACTGTTTACCTGGTCAATGAAGCATTGAATTTTTTGGATATGCAAAATTGAGTTGTTTCATGTCTAAAGTTCGTTAATTCATTGATCTTTTTATTCTTGTGTCATATGCATGGCTTAACGGCTATGTTTAGTGACAAATTTTGCCTCCATCTGTGTTTTTTTTTTTTTTCTTCAGAGTTCTATTAGTAAAATTTTCTTAACGATTAATTGAAAATTTAAAGAAATTTAAATTTAGCATGATTTAAAGTTCAAAGAAATTTAACCACTAAGCAATATCGAAGTTCTTTGACACTTCTGCCTGAACGTCACCCTCTTCGTCATTCAAAAGTTTACTTCGTTTTCGTTAGTCATATTTATTTCCTTCATTAATTGCACGTTCCGGATTCATCTATCCATGAGGCGTGCTCATTTTTATTACCATGCGTATGTATGAGATCGCCTTCTCTTTGGCCATAATCAATCTTGTATTTTGGTATAACTATAGGATATATTTTAACAGGCGAGCTAAATACATAGACTTCTTTTGGGTGTATGAAGAATCTTAAGATCACATGTATAGTTCTTCAAACATACATATATATATATGTCTGTGTGTGTATATACGTAGACGTATGTGTATTATCAAATATCTTTGTGTTTATACTTAATTAGATAAAGTAGCCACGTTCTAAATGACTTACGTTTGGCCAGCGTATAGTAAAGTTGGCCGGCAAAGCAGACTATACTAGGGTAAGACCTTCAGCAATTAGAGTAGGACTTCAAAAGTTCATGCAAATTATTTGAAAACATATATATCAAATGAAACCATCTGATAAATTTCTGAATTTCTTCATGTCTCGACAGGATCTTACCTCAAAACTCATGATTTCCTTCAACCACTTGAACAAGTAGGGAATACCTGTGCGAAGGAAGAAACCTCAGTCGAGATATCAACTGCCGAGAAGCCTCCACCTCCGGCGCCGCCTCCCGTGGAGCACGTTCTCCCTGGCGGGATTGGGACTTACAGTATAAGCCACATTTCCTATTTCAATCAAATTCAAAGGGTTCCAAAGCCAGAGGGGATGGTGTTTTCCGTGGCTCAAGCGAGTAGTACTGACAGAAACGATGAGAATTCCAACTGCAGTTCTTACACTGGAAGTGGATTCACTTTGTGGGAAGAACCTGCGGTGAAGAAGGGAAAGACAGGGAAGGAGAATATGGGAGACAAATCTGGTGTTTTAGGTAAGATCATTTGGCTAATCAATGCATGAAAAGCTTCTTTTGCTCATTTTAAATTATCCATGCATGGTGACCATATATATTTCTCCTGATATTTAACCATAAGGATTGTAGTACCTAGCTCGTGTAACATATTCGACGAAAACTTATATATGGTGAGAGCTATAGATGTACCGTTTTCTCCCATTTATTGGTTAAGCGAGTTTAGGTATCTGGTATTGGTTTAGAACATGCCAATGTACCATCTATATTGTTTTACTAAAATACTAACACTTCTAAATACTAATGATGTCATCATCACGGTTGTTTTTCACCATTTAGGAATTGTTATATATGGGGGGTTTTTTTTTTTTTTATATGGGGTTCTTATGTGTAATAATTTTTCACATATATGGGGTTCTTATGTGTAATAATTTTTCACTTCTAAAATTGACATATTTCTCAATCACTGGGTAGAAATTAACAGTATAAAAAACTCATTAGTTTGTTTTAAGTCACATGTATATAGTCTTATAAATCCTACAGCCTCTCAGAGACTATGCACATTTAATACTTTGTGACTACTAGTGGCAGTCACTAGCTCTTATTCTCGTAGTTTGGAATAATACGTCACGTCCAAAGAGGAAAAACGTCCTAGACACGTCCATAATTTGTTAACGTCCTAGACATGTCCATAATTTGTTAATATGGGCCATATGGCTAAAAAGTCTAAAACTTAAAAGTTAATGCTAAAAAAGACATCACTTTGGAGCTTTAGATGTATTCCTTGTTAAGTTTTGTGTTTCATTCCTGATGGTGAGTAGAATAATTTCATTAATTATTTGTTTATTGCTGTAGAAATTTTGTTATTTGATTTTCTATATTGAATTGGTTATTGTAATATAGATATTTGGTTATATTGAATGAATTCATTCTCTTTTAAAAATAAAAAGGAGGCATCGCTTTCGCTACCGTTACTATAGTATATACAAGAATTGACCATTTCCAGTATCTTATCTAAAATTGGAAAGAAATATACAACTAAAATGGTAATAGAAAGAAGAAACGGAGGAATAAGAATAACCCTTTGTTATTAAGTAACAAAATCACCCTCCTTCCAAGCCCCAAATCCATAAAAAGGTATATCTATAACGGGCCCGGTTTCTGGCCGCGTTAGCGCAATTCAATTTACATCGCCTCTCCACTTTTTTCTCTCTTTCATATAAACTTTTTCTTTTTTTTTTTTTTTTTCGGAAACCGATGGTGGCTAACTGTGGGGTCTGACGTCTGACAGAGCCTGCGGCGAGAGTAGGACAATGGGCATCGTCGGAGAGGCCGTCACAGTCATCTTCCAACAATCATCGAGGCAGCTTCAGCTCTCTCTCTTCATCTCAGTCAGTCTCTTTCTCTTTTTCTTTCTCTATGTATTATTCTTCTATTTTCTTCTGCTAATTCGTTTACAGACACTAGAATTGATAGTGGGTTCCTTTTTTTTTTTTGGTTTAATCTTGCCCAGGCCATCAGGGCAGAGGAACCAGAGCTTCATGGAGATGATAAAGTCCGCCAAGGGTAGCTCCCATGAAGAAGAACTCGAGGAAGAGGATCAGTTTGTCCTAAAGAAAGAGGCCTCTACCGCTACTACTACTACCCCACAGAGAGGTATCTATCTCGTATGTTTAAATTATTTTTGAGGTCCTAGTAAATTGTTGAGGCTTTGTTCAAGCTTTAATGTTTTCCTCTCTTTCAATTTTGCTTCTTTTTTTTTTTAAAATATATATTTTTAAGTCTACTCTCTTTCTCTTCTTTTCCTCTATTTGTTTTGTTTGTTATTTGTTTTGTTTGTTTCTTTGGTTGTAGGAGAACTGAGGGTAAAAGTTGACGGTAAGAGCTCTGATCAGAAAGCTAACACGCCACGGTCGAAACATTCTGCGACAGAGCAACGTCGAAGAAGTAAAATAAATGACAGGTAAAGCTTTATTGTGAATGATGTAACTTTTCACTATTAAGATGCCCTAAAAAAGTTTCTCGTTTTCGTGTGGCTTAATGCATTTTAGGAGTGTATATTTGGAGTTGGATTAGAATGCCGAGCCTTGGCTTAATGCTTCTGCAAATGCCCCTTTGTATTTTATGTCATGTGCTTGTTTAAAATTTGGGTGCTTTGGTTGTGTAGAGTAGAGATTTAATTTTATAACTCCAAGGTTGGTCTAGACAAAATTAGTTTCTTTGCCCTCTCTACATGATAAGGTGTTGATCAACTTAAGCTTGGCTTACTTTAGGAAGGGAATTAAAATTTATTATCTGAAACTACAGAGTACATCATGGGACTGGTCCTTTTTTTTTCTTTTTTTTTTTTTTCGGGATATTGCAACCGAGTAGTTAGGAACTGTAAAGGTTATTACACCTGCATGAGATATTAAGTTTGAAACGTATTATGCAGGTTTCAGATGTTGAGAGAACTCATCCCTCATAGTGACCAGAAGAGAGATAAGGCGTCATTCTTGTTAGAGGTATGCACGTTTCTAATGATATTATTTGCTATTTTCTTTAACTTGAACTTATCGCGGAATAATGGGGCTCTTTGAATCGTTATGCAGGTTATTGAGTACATTCAGTTTTTACAAGAAAAAGTACAGAAATATGAAGGTTCTTATCAGGGATGGAACAATGAACCAACAAAGCTGATTCCTTGGGTAAACATCCTAGTCTTGCCTTGATAGTGCACATTCCAAAAGGTGTTTTAATGTTAACACCTTTGTGGGAATTACTGAATTCTCTGTGTTGTTCTTATGACACTGGCATGTCAGAAATTTGCAGCGAAGGCTATATAATATGCATTTTTATGCATAAAATTAATGGTTAGACTTACAACCTAATACTGACTGTCTACCCCTCGTTTGAATCAGAGAAACAATCACAGAGTTGGGGAAAGTTTTGATCATTCTCAAGGCTTGAATGGTGCCTCTGGTCCTCCATTAGTCTTTGCCACAAAGTTTGATGAGAAAAATATCGCTGTATCTCCCACAGTTCCCGGGAATGCACAAAACCTGGTAGAATCCGACACAAGTACTGCCACTATAACAAACAAGGGAATGACCTTTCCCGTGTCACTGCAGTCAAATTTCTTCTCACCTGTCCGGAATGGTGGTGCATTACCTCAGACTCCACCTAGGCTTCGACCTGATGTGGAAAATTCATCGTCTCAACCTCACTCTCAGTTATGCCAGACAAGATCATGTACTACTGTCGATGGTGCTATTGCCAGTGATAAGCTAAAGGAAGAGGAGCTTACTATTGAAGGTGGTACGATTAGCATCTCGACAGCATATTCTCAAGGGTGAGAATTTCGTTAGTTTTGACATTTTTCGTCTTCCATGTTGCTTACAAATTCTTTCAATTTTAGAATAGAGCTTGGCATTGTAATAGTAGTCCTCTGCTTCTTTAGTCTGATGGTGGATTCATTATATGCTATCATTTGGAAGAGCTTATTTCATGGCTGGAAATTATTTCTGAACTGTGTCCTTGATCAAAAAAAATCTGATACTGAACTTTTGGATTACATCTATTTAGTTCTTTAATGAATTTATGGTATCCAACAGGTTGTTAAATACGCTGACACAAGCACTACAGAGTTCGGGTGTGGATTTGTCACAGGCAAGCATCTCGGTGCAAATTGAGCTCGGGAAGCGAGCAAGTGGTCTAACAGCTGCAGCAACATCCATTACAAAGGTAAGTAAATGTCTTGTTTGTGCTCTTTACGTACTATGTACTTAAGTTACTCCCTCGGTGTGAACGTCTTCGCACCGTCTGCTGCACTTGGTCCCCAAAAGTACTTAGAACATAGGCTTCCTGGTCTACCCCTTTGCCATAATCCTTTTGCTCCCACCTTAAAAGTGTAAACACGGGCTAACATTTACAAACAATTGAACTATACAAGTAAAAATTCATCATTAATTGCAGTTCTGTTGAAATATTAACTTGTTTGGACGAAACATGAAGTATGAGACTTGTAGACGCACCTAATATACTTTCTTTTATTATGCTCTATAGGATAATGAGATTCCGTCGAACAATCAAGGGGTAAAACATTCTAGAGTTGCGACTGGCGATGACTGTGACCAAGCCCAAAAGAAGCTCAAGACAGGCAAAAACTAATTAAATGAGAAATTCTACTGTATTCTTTCCTTACAAACTACATTTAATTCATTTTTTTGGGGACCCCATATCTCATCTTGGGGGGTTCATATTATTCATGTCTGCTGGTCCCTAAACAACCAGTTGAGACTAGAGACCGAGGTTTATTGTACATGCATTATCTTCCTGTTTAGTCTTTGATGGGGTATATAGCTTTCCCAACAAAATATTTGTTTTTTTTTTTTTTTCAATTACCACCATAGATGCTTCCATACTAATGTTTGAGAAGCTGCTTTTTCTGTTAAGCTTCCATTTGATTCATGTAAAGTTTTATGCACTAATATCATTTCCCTTGACATGGTAGTATATATTGGATTATTGTATTTCTTTTTGTGGATTTGTTTTCTTCTATGTTTGCTGTGGAAGATCCCTTTAAATTCATTTCAAAAAAAAAAAAAAAAATGAAAGGGAGATCTCTTTATATTCACGTAAACCGTAACAGGGCAAAGCGTATTTGCTGCGAGTAAAACGTAATTCTTTTTCCCTTTTTTTTTTTTTTTTGAGAGAGAGATACTCTTTCTTAAGCCTTTAGCTGAATATAAAATGAAAGGAATAATGGGTTCCCACAAGCATGGATTGGTACGCTTGCCTTAAACATGCTCGTGTTAATTTTGTAATATGGGTCTTGTAACATGTTCTTTTTTTTGGTTAAAATCGTAGTAAGATGTTCTTTAGGCCAATGAAGTATCTCATGTTAAAATGAGAAATTATATCGAATGTGTCAATTAATTAAGATGACCTCAAATCCAAAAGTTGGGATCGAATCCAACCTTCACCTGAATGGAAAGGATTTTATTTTTTATATATATATATATATATATATATATATATATTTTATTTTATATATATATATATATATATATATATATATATATATATATATATATATTTTGATTAAAGAATGGAAAGGATTTTAGAAAAGGCAGAGTTATATCTCTCATCGTGTAACCCACCAATAAAAAATTACAGAAGACAAAGTAAAACGTGTTTATAGGGACTTTGAATTGAGGCATTACAGAATTTCAATTTGAGATTTATCAGTGTTTCATTAGAATAATAGGTAATTAGAATACTTCTAATTTGTCTTCTCTTACGCGAGAAAGAAAGAAAAGTTTCCAAAAAAAATAAAATAAAATATAAAAATAATAATCCAAGTTTCTAGCAGAATACCATAGCATTCTTTAATTACGAGTGTTTTTCTAGGTCGTTCACCAATAAAAAGAGCCTAGTGTTATTGGAGTTTAATTTTATAAACACATTGGATCAGGTGTAGGTGTTCAGACTCCATAGCCCAAAACATTGGAACATGTGTTACAATTCAAACTCATAACCCGAAACATTGGATCGAATGAAATATTGATGATGTCATACCATTTTTTTGGTGAGATAAAATTGTCTGATCCAAGAACCTATTTAGATTGATAAACTCGGGCTCGTGTAAAGAAAATCGAATTGGTAATTGGGTAGGAAGCTATTATGCTCGCTATGGTATTATTAGTTGTCCTTAGTAAATTTTGTTTAAATATTTAAACTGACTTCATATTCAAGCAATGATGTTCAAACTTCATTGTTTCAGATTTGGCCTTTACATTCAAAGAAACAGTCTTTTAGGAACTGTTATTTTCGGTCTATACTCTTTGTTCTACGTTATAATAATGTCTTTTAACATTTTGATACTTTGAATACTTTTTTTTTTGGGCCGATTGCTAACGTGGCGTGGAAGCAATTGTTGATCAGTTGAACAATCATTTTTTCCTCTATTGCTTTTATTTATGGGTTAATTTTTATTAAAAAAAAAAAACCCTTCATTTTAGCAAGAAAAAAAAAACTAAAGTTTTTCGTTATATCAAATAAAATTTTGAATTTTTTTAATTCTAGCAATAAAATTTGTGGGTTTCTTATTATATTAAATAAAATTTTGAGATTTTGAAATACAATCAAATTGAACCCAAAACAGATATTTAATCAACGAATATACAACGTGATTAAGATTTGACTTTATTTTCTAAGTGTTCTATACTTATGAACTATTTTTTAATATTTATTTCAACTAAAAAAGTCAACATTTTCAATATAGAATGATATAGTTTTCGCTTAATTGGGGTGCTTGTCAATGTGAATAGTTTCGAATAGTCGTGCATGACAGTGTACATTAAGGAAAAATGGGACATATGACTTATTTCGTAAACTAATTTGATTCGATTTTATAATCCAAAGGTTTTATTTGATATAACTAAAAACTCAAGATTTTTTTTTTAACTAAAATTAAACAAAGATAAGGTTTTTTTTTTTATATTATCGAAAACCCAGGTTTTTTTTTTTTTGGCTAAAATTAAAAAACTCAGGATTTTTTTTTTTTTTTTGGGGATAATATCCCGTTTTATTATTTTAGCTTGAAATCATTTTCTTTATTTACTTCAATTGAAGTGTTGTCTATGATTTGAACTGATTACTTGAAGAATTCAGTACCAAAGTCGAATTGCTCATTCTTCGTTGTGGCTTCATGGACATTCAATAATATACAGATAATAACTGGACTAATGATCTTTATTTAATGGAAGTTCTTACATTCCGTCTGTCATTAACCATAGCAAATAGGAGAGTAAGTAAGAAAATGGAAGTGCGAACCATAAAAATAAAGAAAATATTGGTTACTCTCTTCAAAATTAAAATTATAGGTGCTTGACACGATTGGGCTACAAATGCGATCATCTGTCAGATGTTCATAGTTTTCAATTAGTTAAGGTTATGTTACTAACCCATAATAAACACACACAAAAAAAAAAAAAAAACCTTCATATACTTGGATTATGTTATTTTCTTATCTTTGTGTCTTTTCTTGAAAAATATATACCGTCAAAAGTATAATAAACTCTTTGCCCAACCCCTGATATATAAACGTGTACCACCCAGGTGTTAAAAGTCTTAAGTAGTATTTTTCTTTTAATGGCAATTTTACGTAGTATTGCCATGACAATGAGGTAAGAAACCACATACAAGAATTTTTCGCTCAAAACTTCTCTTTTGTGCTTTATTTAGGAGTTACGTACTAGCAATCACGGCGAAAAGGTGCAATGGAAGGGGTACCTACCATTGAAAATTTCATTCTTGATGGTCATTTTGGATTTTCTATTCTTGTAGAAACCTTTCAATCAATCGAGTCAGCAATTTATGCAGCCAATAGGCTTCGATCTATTTGTAAATAAAGACGAGAAAACCCGGATATGATAAGGGACAAAAAGGGAAAAAGCAAGAACAAAAGCCAATGAACCAGCTTCTGCAATTTGGAATAACTATAATGAGTTCTGCCAAACACAAACTGATTATAGGTTTATTAGTCCTAATTCTGTCATTTTCTATGTCCCCACCCCTCAAGCCTCACTCCAATACTCAAAAAAAGGAATGTGGATTGGTGACCATACAAAATTCCCAACTCATATTAAAAAAAATAATAAAAAAAAAATTCCCAACTTAAACCACTACAAGAACAAACAACCACGCGCAAAGCCAGACCTAGTCAAATGGACCACAGTCCACACAAACAATCATTCCTGGACAGTATATTTATAAAAATCAAGCCTCCTATCTTTGGCCTAAAATAAGTGGATTCTTTGTTTTTCTTACTAAAATAAAATAAGGAGATGGCTATGGTAGAGGCGTCCCTACGTAGGGTCATGCCTTAATTATCGTTGGATGGGAATCTGTAGAGAATAACGGAAATCTGTAGAGAATCTATTTATATACAGATTCCCATCCAACGGTGAATAGACAGGGCCCTACGTAAGGACGCCCCTACTGTAGACGCGCCCATAAAATAAACCATTTTAATCACTAAAAGAGAGCCCATACGTACCGAGACTCAACACGTGAGATGAATTAAAATATATAATTAACACAAATACTCGGGGAGAATTGCGTGAAAGTTTCAGGGATAGAGAGAGCCACAACCACCTGCATTAATAACCTATGAAGACCCCATAACTCCAAAAGAGTGACAGTAAATTAAACACTAGGACATTTTAAATTAAGTTTGAGTAATTCGCAAAAAGTAAATACATAATATTATCTCGCACGCTTCATTCCCTGCTCCATATTTATATTATAAAACCACGTCACAAAACAGGAAAGAGGTAACGATATGTGCAAACAGAAAAAATCTAAGGAATGGTAGTATTTTTTGCCACAAAATCAACGAGGCCATGGGCTTCATCATCATCCAAAAAAAAAAGCAAGAGAAGATACATATGGAAGGTCGAGGGATAATAACCTTTCATGATTCCTGCAGTTCCCTTTGTTGGCATATTTTCCCTCAGGAAGGTGTAAATTGCAGTTGGTTCTGGGCTCTCACCCCATAAATTGCAGGGTGGCTTCTTCTATACATGAATTTTGAGAGTGGATTATTTGGCAATATATATAAAAAGATAACTGATTGTATCCTCCAACTGATGATCCATTGATCCTCCTAGGCTTTTTCTTGGAAGTCCTTTTAACAGTCCCAAATAATCTTCATCATGGTCTCTTCAGAACAAAATCCCATATCACTATACCTCTGTAGCGAACTTTCTTAAAGATCTGTGTTAACTAAAACCTAACACTGTGGGAGAACACCGAAGAATGTCACGAAATTTCCTAGCATAGATAATCACGTACTGCTCAATTGTTCATCCGACAGTTCTAAACACTCCTCTGGGTTGGCATAGAAGTAGTCCTCTTCTTTGGGCCTGTCAGGGATCACCAACCTTTTGGTTGGGTTCCCCATGCGTTCTGCATGAGTTTCCTTTACAGCAGATGAAAATTCATCCCAATTAAGTGACCCACTACTGTACTGGTCTATTAAATCAACGAGAAGCTTTCTGTCCAACAATATCGTCTTCTTGAAACCAAGAAATCTGAAAAAATATCAGAAGGCAAACAAATTCCCATTTTAGACTATAAGTTACAAAACCATAAAAGGTGACACAAGTTAGTTTTCAACAGATAACAAGAAACAACATACAATGAAGCAAAACCCCAAAGGCTGGGACCACGAAGTTCATGTAAAACACAACATCAGATACACTAACAGGTACATAAGAGGAAAATTTTCAAGCAAGGTTAAAAAAAGATCTGGCTGGTAGCAGAGCAATAGAGAGAGGTGTAACGTATCATATTCCTCAATCAGACATAAGGACAAAATATTAAAAGTGGCCAAGGTTTGAATTCGAAAAACGTCCTATGGTATCGTCAAGAACTAAATTGCAAATGCAATATGAACAAATAATGGTTGAACTTATAAATTAGTACCTGCGATGGCCTTCAACAACTTTAGCCATGTTTCCATCGTATGTGGGAACAAAGATGTCACTCTCCAATGAGACAAGATAATCCAATGCTGCCATCTGGGATGAGTGATTCTGGAAAAACCTAAGGTCTGATGGATTCAACAGTGTCTCCTTTCTTACCTGTTAAGAAAATCCAAAAGCAGCCTATAAGAAATGAACAAAAAATAAAAAGTACCAAATGCAGCAACATTGCTACAGCTTTCATCCACTAACCAATTTTGGAAAAGCCTTTGCTAGACTTGCCATTCTCCTCTCTCCACCGTATATCTCACCAGCTGCGATATAAATCTGGACATTAGGATCAATGCCCAGCGCTGTCAGAATAAGAGCAGTTTCTTCGGGTGTCAAAGGACACAGACCATCTTTCCTCTTCAGGTCAGAATTTATTATTTTTTCTTTCCACCAGGGATAAGCATATCTGCCAAAAAGTGAAAATATTAGAAAGATTGAGGGGCAAACTAGATTCTGACTACATTTATCGACTCATAAAGATATGAGTACAGCACACCTCATTCTTGTTAACTCTTCCACCTCATCATTGTTGCAACCTTGGGTACATCCAGAAAATGCTAACATGTCCATTTCATATCTAAGATGAAGAACTAGGAACGGACCGTTTTGCCTAAGAAGCCTGATAACTCTTCTACCCAATTCTTCTATTTGAGAAGTGAATCTCAGAGCACTAAAATTTACACGGCAACGTAGCTTTTGAATCTCCAAAGGTTGACCATTATTGGCAAGTCTAGCATCAGTTCTATTAAGATGCACCACTTTATACTTTTGTATAAGAGGAAGAATCTGAAAAGTAAGATAAAATAACAAAAGATCTTTAGTACAGAGGTTCTGTAACATGATCAAGGAAGAGACACCCAAAAAAAAGATAGCTCCATAGTCTATAGCATTAAGCTTCAAGCCAATATCTGAAGTTTAATGAATCTTTAAAACTTGACGAATTCAACTTTCTGTGACCCTAGAGACAAGAAAACAATGATAAAGAACTAACCTGTTTATGATAATAAGAAATGTCAGACCAACTAATTGGTGGCATGGTATAAATGCCTCCTAGTTCCACTCTTCTTTTGAGCCTGGGAGGCAATTCCTTCAATATGCGAACCTCGTCTCTTAAGGACGTAATGAAATGGTCCACATCAAATATGTCTTGAAACTCACTGCCACACAAAGCAATAAGTAATCATTGGAGCATAAGTAAGAATCTGTACTGAAATACGAGGGAAAAAATTTTATCAAAGCTTTGAATACGCGAGGAAAGTCAAGTTGACACACCTAGGGTCTGCCCAAAAGGATGTTTTGTCCAATTCAGGCACTATAAGTGTGACATTCAAATATCTTGCAATAGCAACCATGTCACAAATCTGTGTTGCACACAACCAGAAAAGAAAAACGAACAAGTCACAAGCCGCCCATAATATCAGAACATCAAAGCAGTGAATCACCTTAGTACACTGAATTTTGCTAATCACTCACCGCTGCTCTCATTTGATTGAGTCCCCCATTGCAGGAAACCATCAGGTAACCGTTGTTCTTATAAACTCCTGAATCACCGAAAAAAAAAAAGGAAAAGAAAAAAGGACAAGTTTCAAAGTGAAAATCAGAAAAAGGATAACAAAGAAATATTTCCGCCCCCCCCACAAACAAAAAAAGGAACAAAAAATAAAATACAGCCAATAAAAGAAAGGAGGGGAAAGAATGTCCACATAAAGAAAGTCCGGATAATGAAAAGGATTATACACCATAGAGAAAACCATTTCACTAAATCTGGCAGCAAAAACAAATGAGGGAAAAAAGTTTATACCTTTTTTTTTTCCCTATTCCTTAACCAACAAAACGGGAAATAAATGGGGTTAATTATTGGCATATTTCAACACCGACAGAAAATTGATTTATACAACCCAATTTATAATATCCCTAAATAGATAGAACAACTGCTTCTATTCTTCAAATTCAAAACGATTATCGAAAATCAGAATAAGAAAAACACAGATAATGAAAATGATTTGACTCTCAGATCTCAATTGGGTTTTTTTCATCCCAACCCAAATAAAAGTGAGAGAAATTAAGAAAGCATACCAAATATGATCCTGCAAATACATCATATACTTGATTTTCAGGAAACAGCAGAAAAAAATTGAACTTGTATTTATACGTTTTCCTTTTTTTTTTAATAAAACTAAATTAAAAAAAAAAAAAACACAATTATGCAGGCCGCCATTGAATGTACTTCACCGGTTCAAATTCTCTTTTTTTTTGTTTGTTTCTTTTGGTTTAAGAAAAAAAAAAAGGTAAGAAACTCACTCTTGGGAGGAAGAACTCTGGCTTGTACGGAAGGCGTCTTGTCTTGCAGAGCTAAGATGGCGGCAGAGGACTCCTGAGTGAAACACGAAGGCCAGCCTTTGAGAACCCTAGGTCCCCACATGTCCCCTAAGGCCGTGAGTTGGACTATACAGGTCCAGAGCAAAACCGACGTCGTTGCTCGTATCATCCAGAGCTTCGTTTTCGACCTCGACGGCGCCGTCGTCGTCGTCCCCATCGTCGTCGTCTTCAACTTCTCTCCTCCCAAAGACTTGAACCCCATTCTCCTTTCTCTCTTCTCCTTCTTCTCCAACCTGCACATCAATCCTCAACCCCTTTTCTTTCTCTTTTAACCATCCATATCTTCTTCTCTTCTCTTCTCTTCTCTTCTCCCCCACCCCAAGCTTCGATTCTCCTCGAATTCACTTCAATGCCGGATCAAAAATCAAAGACCAAAACCAAAATCTCTCGCTTCCTTTCCAAATCTCGAAGATCCAAAACTCCGAGATCCGAATTCAGACCCTGAACAAACTCACCAGACCTTGCCACATTCAAAACCTGAAAACCCTCCGAATTCGAAAGATTCCTCACCAAACAGCCCGAAGAAACCTCAATTCCCAATCACATTGCACAGAGCTCCGATCTTCTCCGATCACCAACAACAACTTCGCCGGAAAATGTCGCCGAACTCATCCTCTCCTCCAAGATCCGACGCTTTACTCCGGCCTGAAACTTCGCCGGAAAATATCGCCGCTTACGATCGCCGAACACAATATTATATATGTATATATATATGTATGTATGTATAAGGAAAGAGATAGAAATATAGAGAGAGAAATAGACGAGGCTGTGAAGAAAACCGCGTCTTGCCAAAAAAACCAAGAGAGAGAGAGAGACTGTGATTGTTTTTGTGAGAGGAGGAGGAGGAGAGAGAAAGAAGAGAGAGAGACAGAGAGAGAGAGAGGGGGGTGTGGGTGGTGGTGACGTGCACCGCTGGATAGGTGGGCCGAACCGTTGTTGGGCTTTGCGTTTGCGGCCCGAATGGTCAGCCAATAAATGCAGGCCAGCTATGTGAGTCCAAGGCCGGCCCCACTGGAGTTAAGTTTTTACTCAGATGCGTCAATGATCAATCCACACAATGAATGACACGTGGCCGTACGATATGGCCGGTCCTTCCGGAATCTGTATGAGAAGGCTGTAGGGTGGTTGGTAGTCGCCGTTCAATTCGATGCCGATATCACGATACGCCGACAATATATCGCGATAGACGATATTTTGGTGCTAAATGATTTATTATGCCTTTGATAAAGATAATTGGGAAAAATTTTAAATGCTCTCTCCTATTCTAGGAGTACCGTCGGGTACTAATTAGGGATTTCCATCCATTTTTGTGCATTCCATAATTTTCTTTAGTTGATTTCTTCCTTTTTTTTTATTCTTATTTTGGCTCCATCTTTTTTTCGTTAAATGCGTGAAAAAATAAAAGATATATGTATTTAGGTGAGACATCTAGCCCAATTTTTGAGAGATTTTATTGTAATGTTTTTAGAAAAAGATTAATTTATTGGCAAGTTGTGGTTAATGATAGACTATAATGGTTAATTTGGAATAATCATATTCTTTTTTCCTTCAATATTTTTCTATTCATATTACACTCATTGCTTATTGGCCAAATTTTGTCTACCAAGTCTAATTAATATGAGAGTCTTTTATTTAGTAACTTTCCACCCAAAAGGAGAGTGTGTTCCAAACCAGATACAATTTAGTTAATGAGATTTGGCAAATTCACTTTTTAATTGTTATTGACAATAAAATCTTCAAATCTAATTTGCTGCTATTGTTTTCAAATCCCAATTTAAAATGAAGTCAAAATACAATCAATGATAGTAATAAGAACTAAAAAATCAGACTTAATAAATAAAGAAGAAAAGGTAAACAAAAGTATGACCCTAAAAATTGTCACGAGTAGACTACTAGATCCGCATCAATATGAAAATATGGATAATACTAAGTATCCCACCTCATATCTCACATTTATTTTTTTAATACCACATGATGTAACATATCATCATATAAATGGTGAACATCAATCAATTTATAAATGATAAGTTTCAACTGATCAACTTAATAGTAGAAACTCATCTATCACATTAGGTGGTATTAAAAAAATGGTAAAAAAGTGGGATAACTAGCACTATTCTAAAAATATTTGTAGAAAAAATTTACATACACAGTTGATATATTTCAGGATATTTCCATGTACGTTACCTCAAAAAGATAATGATTTAAAAAAACTAATCTGGCTGTTAAAAGCATAGTAAAAGAGACTAGTGTAAAAGTATGTGAAGAAATTTATCCCAAAAAAATATATATGTGAAGAAATTCTATCATGCGAAGAAATTTTACTCCACGCATCCCCAAAAAAGAAGAATTGTAATAAAGATAAAAAGAATTCCTTACCTCAAAAAGGGGGAAAAAAAAGAGAAAAAGAAAAAAAAAAAAAAAAGAAAAGGTGATTCCTAAAAAATGAATAAATAAAAATAAGAAAAAAATAAAGAAAAAAGTTTCAAAATGAAAATAGCACATGATAAAATTGCAAGAATATCTAAAAAGGACGTTATTTTGGCGATAACTACTGTGACAACTGGCTCTCTGATTAATAGTTTGCAACTTTGTACGGTCCCGCCCTCCGCCTAGCCGCTAAAGCTCCGTCTGAGTGTCGGTTGCGCCGTTTAAACGGAGCTAACGGCGTCGTTTTCCCAGGACGGCCCAAAGCGGTACGAAAGATCCGATTGATGGCCGTGTCGGGACACGTGTCTAGCTACATTTGCTTTTGACGTTTTTTAGACCCTCATCTCTAATTCCCTCGTGAGCTCTGAGTTATGGGTCCCACTTTCGATCTGAGTGACTCCATCATACCAGTTCACAGTACTCATGTGTCATCACACGCGCCAATCATCTAAGGTACATGTCACCACACGTGTCCATGTATTTGAGAATGTGCCTTCCACGCGCTCAGTAGACTCGTGGTTTTTTAGACAGTAGGAAGATATACAGTCCTGTGAGTTAGGGAACCATCAACCATTTGATCTCTACATCTTAAGTGGGTGGGTTCCATGACATAACCATTAGAAGGGCTAAAAAGAAAAAGGGCCAAAAAAAGTCCTTTTTTCAAAATAATAATAATAAAATTTGAAAAGAAAATTATTATTAAAATTTGAAAAGAAAATCAAACAAGGAAAAAGACAAAAACAGAAACAAAAGATCGAGCAAGCTAAAGTAGTTTGATAGGACGGAAAAATTAGTCCAAGCATGTTTACATATATTTTGACCAAGTGAAAGTATTAAAGACTTGAAGACATGAGCCAAGATTAGAACAAATTTAAAATAGTAGTTGGAGCAATTCATAAGCCATTTATGCTAAACAGGATGTATCAAGATTGGCATGAACATAAGTTTGATGTGGAAATTGATTTTTTATGCCAATTTTTGTGTTCACATTAACTTTCTTATATTGATGTAATTGTTCTACTTATTTTCTAAGACAATTCGTGGGAGGATAAGAAAAAACTACTTTATTGGTACTCAATTTTCCTTTTAAACTAAGGATACATATATCACTAAACCAACAATGTAAACTGAGTGAAGCATGGATTTTTCATATATTATCTCCATCTATGCTGCTTATTTCATGTATAGTCCTTGTATAACTCATTATTTAATTGGATGTTTGGCAGTCTCATGAAATTTCCATCGCTCCATTGGGTAGTGGGTTCAAGGATCACATTGGGTCTACTAAAAAATCTCACTTGTCCCAAGTTCTTTAATAGTCGAAATATATCAAAAGCGTACTTTTGAGCTAAATATATTAATATATTAAATGAATAGTAAAATGAAAGTGACAATGGGAAATAAAAATTCTAAACTTGTAACCATACACGTTATTAGTATTTTTTTTTTTTTTTGTTTAAGTCATGTTACCTATTATAGGTTGCCAATTCAATATGTAGTCTTTTTTTTTTTACTTATGTATAGGTATTGTTGTTTAACCGTTAGATCATCATCTAATGGTGATTCAACAGCTATAATGAGATATATAAAAAGACGTGCATTATTAATACTATTTTTCTATCTTACTTTTTATTATAAAAAAATGTGCATGATAAATTTTTATTGGCCGAAATGATACCTATGTATAGATAAAAAATAAAAAAGTAAAAAAATAATAATAATAAAAAAATAAAAAATTTACTGGATTAGTGCCCAGATATATAATGTGCATATTATATCATAATGCATGCAATGGCAGGCATTCAATCCCAATCATGGCCAATTTCACCTAAATATTAAACTGAAAACCCGTTGTGTACCTTTTAAAATTTATAACGATGAAAAACCTCTCTATTAGGGCTGGATCACTGGTGCACCACTCGATGGAATGAAATTGATATTCCTATGCCAAACTATATAGATAAAATAACTTGATTGATATGAAATCATATTATTAGTTGATATTTAATGTATCTTTTTTATCCTATTCATTATATGCTACACCTAAAAAATTGTACGAATCAAATTTTTTTTCCAAATAAATTTTTGGGATGTTTAGTATGTTCCTTCCTTTCAATCTATCATCTACTGTTGTTTACATTTGTTTTGATTTTGTTACTATTTTTCTTGATTTAATATTAAAAAAAATGTATCAATACGCATTCCCTACCGCATAAAATGCCCCCTTTTTTTAACTAATATATATATGGAGGACTTCTCAATGGTTACAATTTTTTTGTGACCATGAATGGATACTAAAAAAAGTAGTGATAGCATTAAATTTTTTTGATGGTAATAAATAGCATTAAATTTTTTTGACCAACCACCAAACTAATCACTACTGTAGGATATTAGATCCAACGGCTTAAATCATTGTAACCATCCATGGGTAAATATTATTGTAACCATTTAAACCAAACCCATATATATATATATATGGTTGCCAATCCGGTAGGTTTTTTTTTTTTTACCTATGTGTAGGTATTTTTTTCTAGCCGTTAGATCATCATCTAACAATGATCTAACGGCTAAAATGAGATGCATGAAAAGACGTGAATCTTTAATGTTTTTTCTCTCTCCTACTTTTTAATATAAAAAAATGTGCAAATTTTTTTTTCCTTGGCCCAATAGATACCTATGTATAGGTAAAAAAAAAAAAATACATATATATATATATATATATATATCATGTTTCACGCAACAAATAATACAGATGTTGATTGTTCTCCATCGACATTGCGCTATAGAGCAACTTCCTTATTTTCAGGGATATTTTTATTCGATTTATGTCTTAAACAATCATCACACGCACGTAATGTGTTCCTTAAAAAATATAAATTAAAATATGGTGTTCATAATTTTTTTGAAGCAATAAGATGACTTAGATTTAACCATTTGATTAAGCAACGTTTGAAAAATGTAATAAATAATGATACAAAGATAAGTAAATTGAATGTAATGTCATCATATGCGTTTGTAGAGGAAGTTGATATAAACTTGACAGATGCTTAGACTTAGATGAGGACCCCCGGAATAAAGAAGTAGGTAGACGGCAACCATATGTTTTAGGCCATGCATGCTTGTTTCCTACATAAAGGTCATTAGGATCAATATTAATTACCCTAAGTATGTTATTAGGAAAAAAAAAACAAAAAACAAAAAAGGAAGGGAAAAAAAAAAGTAGACATTTTTCAATAAGAGAAAAATATTTTTAGTTACAACATTTTTTTTTAGTCACTAGGTTAAGCTCAGAAATTACTCTTTAAAACATTGACTCATTATTGTATCTGTTTTAATCATTATTATTTTTATCATTTTATTGTTTTGGTTGCTGAAAGGATTTTATTAAATAAGATAAATCACGTAGTAGATCATATGGTTAAGGTTAACCATCTAGAATATAAAGATGTTTGTATTCATTCCTAGAAATTACATGTACATTTGCTATTTAACATGTCGCAACTATATATGAATTAAATTTGTAAGAAAACAAATCTCAGCTGATGTTTTTCTTTTTTTTTGGTGACTGCAAATCTCACATGATTAAACTCAAGGATTAAAATATCAGTGTCGATATTGAGGTTTTATTTTACAGATATTATCGAAGATATTATCGATGTCGAAGATATTCCGGAGAAATACCGAAATTTGTCTTAAAACTCAAAAATTTTCAAAGAAAACTCTAAAAAATGTTAAAATAAGTGATATTGCATAATTTATACAAGTTTTTATTTAAAAACAAAACCTATTTATACTTTATAAGATAATAAAATATACGTATATAGTACAAAAACGATCGAATTTTATTTTATAGAACAATTTTAAAATCAGAATATATATCACACTATTTTATTTAATACATCTCATATAAATACCTTATAAATTACAACTAGTTCTAAATTACATTGAAAATAAATAAAAATCATTGATAATATAGAACAGTTCAAATACATTCAATACTAAAACGAGTTTCAATGAGGTTGAAAGTTATAAGAAAAATTCTCGTCTTGGTCCAAAATTTCTTTTAAAGATTATGAGAGTCATTTGTAGAGATATTAAAATAATAAATACAAGTAGTGTAAATATTCTCATTAAATACAAGTTATTCTAAAACTTTGCCCATAAACTATAGAGAGAGAACTATAATTTATTTTTGTATTCTTTACTACCATTTTTTATTAAAAAAAAAAGAATACTTGGAAAAAAATTCGATATTTTAAAATATCGATGACATTGTCGTGATAATATCCATAAATATCTCAGTATTAGCTATTTTTTATCGATATTTTACAGATATCGGCATATCCTCGATATTGTTGACATTTTACGGATACACGAGAAAAAATATTTTTTCACCTCATATCGATGTCGAGACTACAAACGAATCAAAGCGAATGACTCAAATCAAAGACCCTTAACATCGATAATTTGAAAAGCAAACCAACTATAATACTTTGGACAAAATTCATCGATATAATATATATATACACCTCAAAAACATTTAATCTATTATCTATATTCAGATGAAAAAAACCCATTATCTACATTATCCCAAATATTTCAAAATTAATTCTTTTGGCAAAAAAATAAAAAGGAAAATAATGAGTTTAAGTTATTTATCTCTTTTAATTTAGACAACCAAAAATTTATCTCTTTTCTATGGATTGCCTCTTCCACACGGATATACGTCCTGTCATTTTTAATAAATTTCATTGACCTATTCGTTGCATATCTTTTCAAACTTTATATTCTTCACTTCAACAAATAACCAATCATCACTTTACTTAGACTATGTCGCCAAAAAGAAGCCCATTATTTTACATATAACAAATTTTGAATGTGACATTAATTAACTAGGTGAGGATTTAATTGAGGCATGTCTTGCCGGTTAAGTTGGGTTTGATTGTGTTCATTTTTGTTGAAAGGTTTGAGTGAAATATCGTAGCGTACAAATATTGATCACAAATATAACGCAGATCCTTAGAGAGTACCTTTTGTTTTTCCTCAGAATACCTAAGGCATTGTTTGGAACTTAGATTCTTGAAGGAAAAAAATTCTGAGGAAAAAATTATGAGAAAAGTAAGCAAAAAATATTTTTCCAAAATTTTATAAAACTCTATTTTAAAACTTTTTTTTCTTAATCAATTTGTCAAAATTTTATATATTAAAAAATGACATCAAATCTATTTCTATTTTTTCCTAAAAAATCTCTTTCTCAATTTTTATTTGAATCCAAACAAAGGAAAATTGAATCATTTAGAATTTTTTTTCTCCCCTCAAAAAATTCAAGTTCCAAACAGAACATAAAATTGGTGTGTTTACCAAGGATAATGCTGGTTTTCTTTTTTTTTTTTTAGTACAAATGATGTAGTATCATTTTCAAGCATAATCACAAAATAATTTTTATTAGGAAATTATTATTATTTTCTATTGACTCATATATTTTATTTAATTATATTGTGTCATATTATTTCATGTGGATCCTACCTAATAGTCTTATTAAGCTGGGTCAGGAATATCCATCTAGGTATGAATTAATAATGTAGATATCAGTTAGATGAACTAGTTAGGATTGATAGATACCCTAATTGAGTTGTATATAAAGTAAACTATTTTGGGTTATGGTCTATTCTCTCTCTACCTCCATCACAGTGAGAGAAATCTATTGAGCACACTTGAGTGATTTGGCTATGAAAGATCTCTAACCCTCATGTTCTCAATCATCTAACGTTTCTGTATTTGTGATCAAGTCCTCAAACTCTTTTCATAGATACAGATATTCCCAATAGCCTCATTTCTAATAGTTTGACATAAAAGACCCTAGGATTGTATTAGATTAATTTCAATCTATGTTTATGTCTAACAAGTGGTATCAGAGCGAGAATCATGATTAAATTGTTATGAATGTTCATGCATGTCCTATAGTTTGAATATCTCTTCCTATTTATTTTCTAGGATTTAGATATCACATGTATGATTATGTTGAGCAAATTCTTGAATTCTATGATTATTGATGCGATTTGAGGATTAATTATAGGTTTTAGGTCATAAAGTAGGTGTTTTAGAGCTAAAAATCGTATCAGAATCGAATTGCCTGATCTTAAAATCGAATAATTGTGATTGCAACAAAACCAGTAAAGTTCCAAAGATTCAGCACCGCGGCGCCACATTGGTAATGCCATGGTGCCTAATCTCGTGTTTGAGGCTTAAAAAATTAAGCGGCCAGCGCCGCAGCGCTAGGAGTCACTGGCCCGTCCAGCTATATAGATTATATTTTGACCTAATTAAGGATTCTTGTCCAGTTTTTGGGAAGAATTGAATCATTTTCTACTTAATTTAAGGGGTTTCAACCTAAAGCTCGATCAATTAAGTTTAATTACCTCAACCTACCTTAAGAACGACCCACACTTTGTCCGTTGAAAATTTTATTTGGTTTAAAAGTTGACAAAAGTGTATAAACTCAAGTGACATTTATTCGTGCTTTAGAAAACTTTGATTATTTGGGTAATATAGTTGTTTTCTTTGCACTATTTGTCTTATATTATGAAATAAATGAGTTAAAATAATACATTGTCAAAGTAACCTCTATTTGTGTAGATTTTGTACCACCTGGTTTTTGATTTGTGTAGGTCTTAAATTCTATTTACTGGATATTAAATTTGAAAAATTTTTCTTTGATTTAGATCTGTAATGCGGATATGTTGATTTTCTTTTCAGCGGACATAGATCTCTTTTGGTATTAAAATCATAGTCTCTACCCGCCAATAACATAGTCCAGTAGCAGATGAGGGTAATTATTTGCTGGTGGTCCTTGTTATCTTCTTCTCCTTGAGAATTATGGTAGTCCACAATTCTTGTTATTATTATGTTTGTGATCCATTTTTTGTCTCCTTTTTTGAGGAATGTGAAATTGTAATCCTCTGTGTTTGTAAAGTAATTGAAACTTTTTAGTTTTTATTAATATCATTCTCTTAAGAAGCCCATTTTTATGGGGGAAAAAAAAGTAATATAAGAGATTGAGAAGAATAGAAGTACATGGATTCAAGAAGGTAGCTGGGATTCTTCATAATGGGCTTCTTGGAAGAATTCGGTAGTGACTTCTTGGAGAGAATTGCATGATAGTAAGGGGAGGTCGCAGAAGCTATACTAAAAGAGACTAAAATAATGAATAAGGATACTCTTAAGTTTTCAGTTTTCCATTAAAAGAAGATGACATTTTTTCTAAGTAGTTTATAACTTGTCTTGTTTTTCAGTATAACCCTTTGAATACAGTCGAACCTCAAAAATGATAATGCCTCAAAATTCAAAAATATATAATTTCTCATGATTTTTTCTTTTGGGATAATATAAGTTGTTATGATTAATTATATGTAAACTTTTTTTAGGTGGGATTTAGGATAATATGAGTTTTGAAGGTTATATTTATATGTGTATTTTGTTTGTTATTTATGTATTTATTTTCCCCAAAACTACTTTTTTTTTTGAAGTAAAAAGCTGTCTTTTATTAGAAATAGTCGTTTAATACAAACGAAGCAATAGAAACAGGCAGAGAAACATCCCAGACTTTATCACTGGATAAAAAAAGTACCATACTAGCTAATTGATGGGCCACTTTGTTCTCTAATCGACGGACAAAATGATAAGAGCCACAATTAATAGTAGATAAAAGTGACTTAGCATCAAAGTAAACTAAAGCATTGGCCAAAAAAGGTACATATTGGTACCATGGTCAAGACATTTCGATGGGATTGAAAAAATAAATTTGTACAAATCTAAATGTCATATACCATGGTCAAGACATTTCGATGGGATTGAAAAAATAAATTTGTACAAATCTAAATGTCATATACATCACTTGATAATTCCAAACCAAAGATCTCGCTTCAAACCAAAGATCTTACTGCTTGACACAAGATTGAATTGCTCTGAAGTGTAGTCTTCTTTTTTTGAATTTGCCTACGAATGTCAACAGATTGTGAGATCCCAATACCTTTATTTTTAATAAAGTAAATATGGAATATAAATCCACTTTTACTCTTTAAGTGCTAGTTATTAATTTCAATTAAACTCATTCGAATCTTAATTACACCAGTTTATGTATTAATTTCATAATAATAAAAAATTAGTAATAGTCCATTCCATTAAAGATTTATTATTGAATACTTAAATTAACTACGTATTAATAAAGCTAATTTATAAATAAATATGTGGATGTGTATCGTTATAATCAATAATTAGAGTTATGTAAAATTGCCGTTTGGCCCCTTTAATTATTTTATTCCTTAGTAGCTTATACACAGATAATTTGACTTTAAAATAAAATCATGATTTAACAAACTCTTTTATTAAATACTTAGCGCTAAAACTAATTATCCAAATACCTGTAGCTAAATGTAGTGATATTAACTCTTTTAAATACAAGAGTTACGTTTTTCATATTTATAAATATTCGTTCTCCATATCTATAAAAATTTATTACCAAAAGAATGAGAATAGATATTTATCTTATCTGTCGTACCCATTAATAGCTCAAATAATACATCTAATGAATATGAGTTCATTATTTATTTCAGAATTAAGATAGATATTCTTAAAAATACTTTTGCAAATATATATATATTTTATAATGGTAATTATGTAAAAACATATCTTACTTGGTCTTGCTCAATACATCTAAAATATGCTAGGTTTTTCTAGTCAAAATCAACACTTTGTTGTTTTTAAACTTATGATCAATATCAATTGAAACAGAAAGAGCCTATATATAACCTTTATTCAAATAAAGTGCTCAACTTTCATCCTCCGGGTTGAGAACTAATTTAGATTATATGAAGAACTATATTTACCATACATAACATCTATAAGTGAATAATTCTTTTATCAATTTTAAGTTTAAGATCAGTGGGATATTTTACTTTTAATCTAGATAGTCTTATATTATAGATAATGCATGAAATTTACTTAAAAAAATGCTTTTTATTCAACTTAATTAAAAGTTAATGTAACTAGAGGAAAACCAATTAATATTTTTAGAGTATAAATCCCAACAATCTTCTCCATTTTCTCCTCTTCAAACTTGTCTTTTGACTGAATTTTCCATCAAATTTGATTTCAACACTAGTTACCCATTTCTAAACCACTATTTTTGCACTATTATTCCTCAAAAATACCGACAATAATATAGCAAAGATAAAATGTCAAAATTTGTCACAAGAAGAAGACACACGACAATGACGAAGAATAGGACTTTGTTGGTCAGAGATGGAGCAAGAAGAAGAGGATAACGAAGGAGGGACAATGCAGAATAAGGGTGGGTAAGAAGAAAGACTTATTAGATATTTTTGGTTAAAGGGGTATTATGATTTTTGAGAATAAGGTGGGGAAGAAGAAGACTTATTATATCTTTTTGGTTAAAGGGATATTATGATTTTTAGTATAAGAGTTTTTTTAAGTAATTCTGTAAAAGGGAATGTGGCAACTAAGACTATTTTTTATAAAATTATTGAGAAGGTCTAGTTATCACCAAACATGCATTAATTGTTCCATTGTGTGCAAATCCCTCTCCTTCTTTTCTCTTCTCTTCTTTAATTTCATCACTTAATAAGCAACACATCGTATTAAAAAATAAATAAATAAAAAATTAGCCACACACCAAATAATAATAATACTTTACTAACTTTTTCCAAAAGTAATGATAATAATAATAATATTATTATCACAGGCTAAAATGTTTTTCTTTTTCCTAATCTGATCTCGTTTTCATTTAGAAATATTTTACTGAACATTCTTTTCATACGTATTTAATAACCTTATTGTTGGGGCTATTTCCACCAACTATCCACATATTCTTGCTACTTCAAATTAACTCTGCGTTCAAACCAGAGCAAGAAGATGGAGGTGGCCACCTGCAAAACTCTCTGATGCTTAAGTTAGATATATTTTTACTGGAACGAAATAGCAAAGAGAAGTTAACTATATCCCTTACCAGAATTGATGTGTGATATTTATACCCCTGGAATTAGGAACCTTGTAGCCCCTAATTCCAAGACCAATTACTTCCTTCCATCATTATCTGCTCCAGAAATTACGGATTATGGATGCTGCAATCTCTTTTGAGTTGACATAACCTACTCTCTCCAATTTCTTTCAGTACATATCCAGAAGAGACGAGACCATGGTTGTCCGTTATTCTGTTAAGGTGGTTCATCTAACACATGTGGTGACTATGATGCTGCATTAAATATTCTGTCTGAGTTCAAGGTTAAGCGTTACCTGTAAAGATAATTCAATGGAAGACCCTAAGGGCCTCTGATCTTTCAGACCACGAGGCGAGATTTGGGGTCAGCTGAACCTACCCAGAGTCTGTCTGATACGAATCCGAGGTGGGGTCGGCTTTTATTTATGTGGGTTAACGGGCCCGTACTATGTCACGCGAAGCTCATGTGATATCTAAATAGTGTTCTCGGGGCCTGTATTGAACTTGCCGTTCTCTGCCACCTGTCCAGCTATCTTCCAATCCCCGTGACATACATTATGGAAATGGGCCTCACATTTATATATAACGTCGTGCGATTATCTCAAAGTCCTCAAGAATCAAAGACACTTAAGATAAGTTTCTATCACTTGTCCAATGGCTTAATTAGCACATGAGAGCATTTATATATAGGGTGAGTTTTCAATGGGTATTTTTGTTTTTGCTCCATAGATGGATAAGTTTGACTAATTTGAAAATAAACCTATAATAACAAGTAATCTCATTAATTATATTAATTTTAAATTATTTTTTATTTATTTCATTTTTGAAAATTTAATTTAAAGTTTAAATTTTTAATTACTTTTAAATTAAAACTATATATAATTGTACATTCAATATTTCATAAAATTTCTTTTTTACTGTACGAAAGGTGAAATCCAAGGTAGCATAATTTTCATATTATGAACAAATTGTTTTCTTAAATAAAAATAAATAAATAAAACAACTACATTGAAAGAAAATTTGTTTGAAAAAAAAAAAATTATCTGTGAAACAACTTAAAATTTGTACATCTTTTGTTGTGTGTTTTTTTTTCAAGAAGTAAGATAGTTGAGAGTAATTTAGGATTATTAAGTATCTTTTACTAGTTTTATTTTCTTATTAAAAAAAAAGAAAATTAAAAAAATTGACCTACTCATTAAGTTATCAATCTTTTTTGTTTTAAATAACATTCTATATTTATATATATATTAATTATAATAATTTTTTTAAGTAAATCTTTGAATATTATTTTAGCCATTAGATTAAAATCCAATGGCCCAAATTAGAATACTCATGCATGGAGTAAAAACAAAAATCTCTATTGAAACATCACCCTTATATATATATATATGGAGGACTTCTCAATAGTTACAATTTTTTTGTGACCATGAATGGATACTAAAAAAAGTAGTGATATCATTAAATTTTTTTGATGGTAATAAATAGCATTAAATTTTTTTGGCCAACCACCAAACTAACTACCACCGTAGGATATTAGATCTAACGGCTTAAACTATTATAACCATCCATGGGTAAATATTGTTGTAACCATTTAAACCAAACCCATATATATATATATATATGGGTGATGTTTCAATGGAGATTTTTGTTTTTACTCCATGGATGGGTACTCTAATTTGGGCCATTGGATTGTAATCTAATGGCTATAATAATATTAGTAGATTTATTAAAAATATTATTATAATTAATAAATATATAAATATAGAAAGTTATTTAAAATAAAAAAGATGGGTAACCTGATGAATTGGTTAATTTATTTTATTTTACTTTATTTTATAAGAAATAAAATTAGTGAAAAATACTTAATAACCCTAAATTACTCTTAACTATCTTATTCGTAGGAAAAAAAAAAAACAACAATAACAAAAGATGTACAAATTTTAAGCTATTTGACGCATAATTTTTTTTAAAACAAATTTTCTTTCAATGTAGTTGTTTTATTCATTTTTTATTATTTAAAAAAATAACTTATTCATAATATGAAAATTATCCTACCTTAGATTTTACCGATAAAAAAAAATTTATTAAATATTGAAGATACAATAATACATATAGTTTTAAATTAAAGGTAATTAAAAAATTAAACTTTAAATTAAATTTTCAAAAAAGAAATAAATAAAAAAAATTAGAAATTAATATATTGAATAAGATGACTTATTATTGTAGGTTTGTTTCCAAATTAGTCAAATTTACCCATCCATGGAGCAAAAACAAAAATACCCATTGAAAACTCACCATATATATATATATATATATATTTGATGCTTATGTATTTATTTCTATTTTAATTATATTAATTAGACTATAGCTTTGTTGAAAAAGAAATAAAACTCAGCCAATTGATCCTCTCCCTCTCTCTTTCTTTCTCGCGCTCTCTCTCTCTCTCTCATATGAAACAAAAGAACGTGAAATGAAAAGGAAACACCATTAAAAGAAGAAATTTGTCTTGGTTATAGAAAGCCATATAAGAGAAAGAAAGACTCCTTCCTCTCAAAATTATTGTGATGATAGTTATGTTACTATCATCCTGAGGGATATACATTAGACTTTTTTCTTTAATTTATTGAAATGCACATGGATATATTCATAAAAATATAATATAGAGGAACTTAAGGTCGAAGGTGTGATGCCAAGGATCGATGACTTTCTATGCATCGTGATATTGATTTTGTAATTGGAGTGTATGCGGTCATTGACTTTTGACAAAGGGACCAGGTCAAACTATACCTAACCTGAATTAAGTTTATCTGAATTAAGTTTATTAATTCTCCAGGGAAAAAAAAAGTTTACTAATTAGCTATGAGCAGGGCTAACTTAATATATACCCCAGCCTCAAAAAATATATCCCAAAGAGGCTATGTACACAAATTTCGTAGGTTTATTAATTTGATGTGTACTTCTGGCTTTTAGGGTTTGGCATATTTGGCCTTTATGTCATTTGTAGGTTGATCAAGTCGAAAAAATCAAAAGTGATAGAGGCGGCGTTAGGAAGACGGCCGGCTATGTTCGACTGGGGTCGAAATTTTTCGACCACGGTCGAACGCCAATCGAAAATTTTGATCAGTGGCTTCGACCCCAGTCGAGTTGTTCGACTGGAGTCGAAATTTTCCAGCCACCAATTGAAAAACGATCGAAACAACCGGGAGTAGCGGTCGGACAAGTTCGACCACGGTCAAAAATTTTCGACTCTAGTCGAGCGGAGGCGCCGCCACCGGGGTTAGGATCGGGACCGATGGTGGTGGCTAAAGTAGTTTGAAGTTTGTTGAAGAAATAGGGTATCCAAGTAATTTTACATGTGTGACATGGCAATTGTAGTTAGTTTTGAAAACATTAATTAGTGAGTCATATTTTTCATCACAAAGATTTAGTAGACCCCCTAGGTATAAATTCCCCTTTTATTATTGTGTTCAGTATTTACTAAAGTCGTTAAGAATCTTGAGAAGGTATTTTGTTTTCATTCCAATGTTTACCAAGTAAAATTGAACACGAAGCAAGATAAAGCTTGGGTATTCATTATCGAAAAAAACTTTGGGTTTTTTAATTTTAGTGAAGAAACTCTGGACTATCTGATTATATCCAATTAAAAAAAAAGGACCCTCATGTTTTTTTTATGGTAGCCTAAAAAATATTGAGTTTTTAGTTATATCAAATAAAACCCTTTGTATTATAAAATCTGATCAAATTATCTTACAAAATAAGTTCAATAATACATTTGTTCTTGGTATAGAGTGTCATGCACTATGTGAGAGGTTATTCTTATTGCCAAATATCCCAATTGGGATGAAAAAGATATTGTTTTATATCAAAAAAGTTGGCATTTTTTAATTAAACAAAATAAAAAAAGTTAGAAATTATAAAATAGCTAATTGTGTTATATGTTCATGTACCGAATTTCGATCCATGGTTATTTGGTCCCAATTTGACTCGATTTCAAAATCTTAATATTATATTTGATATAATCAAAAATCTAAGATTTTTATTACATAAATTAAAAAAACCCAAGATTTTTTTTTTCGATAATAACCAATTATCAAAAAGAAAAGTTCTAACATTAGTTTGTAGTTAAGCGTTGTTTGTAAACGGAGAATTGTAGCTTAGAAAGAAGTCTTAGAATCAAAACTTAATTCCAAACCCCTAGCAAAAATAAGTTACCTGGCCCTAACATTAAAACTCATTTTTTGATATTGCACAAAATGATTGTGTTAAGAACTCTATGACAGAAACCATATGATAAGAAAATTTAGGTATTATTTTGTTTGGACAGATGGACATGGTAATGGAAAAGCCAAACACATGATTTTTCTTTTTCTATTCCATTACCATATGTACCACCAAATATTAATAAATGAGTCATTATCATTTTGACCTTATTTTAAAGTTCGTGAAATATGGAACAAATTAAAACCACTTACAGAAAATATTATTTTTTAAAAAACGAAAAATTAAAAATCCAAAATTGCCTCCGCATTCCTACAATTGACTACCAGTAAAAATTGATCCTCAAGCATTTGCATTTGAAAATAAATTCGATCTTGGTCGAATTCTTTCGATCACATTTGAAAAAATCATACGAAAAAAAATTATATATGAGGACAAAAAAACTAAAGTGATAACGACTCACTTCATCAGGCCCTGATTGTTCATGGAGGATGCGGATAAAGAAGCCTAGAGTTGCTATTGTTTAGAAAGAAAAAGATTTGGGATTTTTTTTATTAAGGTATTTATTTAAATTTAAATAGCTGACATAACACCTAGGCCCTTTTTTTTTTTTAATAAAATCCATGATAGATAGTCTTTTATCACCATGAGGCCATAAATTGACTCACTAAGTGTAAGAACTTCTCAATTTTCCTCATCTCATTTTGCGGCCCAAAATAGAGAACTACAACACTACATTAGTTATTTAGTTTCATAGTATAGCAATCGAAGTGAAAATACTCTCTCTTTAATATTTAATTTGAGAAAGAATTACGCCGATATTTTTTTAATCGATATCAGAAATGAAATTATTCTTTAACTAAATTTGCGCTAATTATCAGGAGTTAGGGGTGAACAACGGGGGACTGGGCAGTTTTAGTGGTTTTATTTTCATGCAGTATTTAAAATCTTCAAACCGTAATTGCCTAATTATATGGTGGATTAGCAGTTTTTTAGTTGGCAGTACAATGCGATTTTTGAGCAGTCATATTATTCAAAGACCTAAAATTAGATAATTATTATTCTAAAAAATATTGTAATCCACATTATAACATAAACTAAATTTTATTAACATAGAATGTTAACAATACTAATTCATTAAATAACAAAAGTTTTTATACCTATCAAGGCTTCCCAATCCATCTAAAATAATTTTTTAAAATAAAATTATAATACTAATTATTTATAACAAAGTTTCATAGTCATGTTACAATAAAGTCCTATAAATAATAGAGTTCGTATTTAAATTTTTACAATATATTCCATTAAATAGATAGAATTTCAAAAAAGTAAGTCCACAAAATTAAAACACCAAACAAATTATAATTGCATAACATCAAAACTAGACTTTTTCATTAATGTATTTTGGTTTAGGTTGGAGGTACGATTTGAAACCATTCTAAAAAATTAAAACTGGAGCTGACTATTCATCTTAGTAGTTTCAAACTATACCGCTCATTTATTACGGTTTTCGTTTTAGGCAGTTTTTTGCTGGCGGTTTTATGCAAATTGGGCAGATTTTGAGCGAGTTAGTTTTTTTGTTCACCCCTATCAAGCTTGTTTCTAATATTCGGCAACTTGATCGAATCAAACCACTGCGATTTCTGAATTTTCTTTTTGAATGACCTATTCTACCCGGTCAGTATATATAAATAAGGTTCTCAATCTAATATGCATTTTTTTTTACCTATCTATAGGTATTTCTTTTTTCAGTTGTTAGATCATAAGGCTACTATAATTTAGATAGTTGAAAAAAATAATAAAAATAAATATCTATTATTTAATATTTTTCTCACTCCAATTTTTACATATAAAGACGTGCGTGATGAATTTTAATTCGACAAAACAGTATCTATAATCAATAAAATATATATATATATCTAATGGATTAGTGCGTATAAATATATATATTTATATTTATATATAGTATTCAAGAACATAATAGAATAGCGTGATAACATGCAAGAACTAATTAGAAGACCTACCACAGTGTTATTTTGTTAACTTATAATGTATTTTGATGAGATTAATGTAGAAATCTTAGTGGTTTATGTCTTATCAAATCCTTGTGATCCAACTTCTTTGTTTCCATCAAAAGATGCGGTGAGAATTCAAATTTGTCTTTTCGGTCATTATTAATTGTGATAGTTGATTAGATCATGTAACATATTTGGAGTTCTATAATCTCTATAACATATTGAATACAAAGATAACATTACAAGCAATTCATACCAGTAAATAACAAACCAAATTAAATTTCTATCGATGAATATAGAGGAACAAACTATATACAAAACATACATATAATTCATACCAATAAATTACGAACAAAATTAAATTCCTACCGGCGAAGATGGAGGAATAAATTATGAATAAAGTATGCATATATAATGTGCACTTAAATTCACAAAAGAGCATATTAGAGCTCCACACGTGATATCTCTCTGCTTTATTCAAATCATCTTCCCATTGGATTTACAAAAAAAAGAAAAAAAAAGCCTGTCCTATTTTTTCCCATCCTAGTTTTTTCCATCTCTTTTTATGATAAATATACTACTAGTTGTGATTGTTTCACCGATTTTAAGGTTTATCGGCGGCATCGTTAATTGGTCTACCTAAATAAACCAGGTCAAATTATAGAGGCAGGGAACCTTATTTAACCCTACAATAATCCAATTATTATACATACAGAAACATACAACAGCACTAGACATGCTCGATTACGTCACAAAATTACTCGATTAGTAAATAAACCGAAGATGATTTTGATAAAGATGTTGAATTTTTTGAATGGAAAGGATAGGACTAATCTAGATTAACCAATGTTACCTAAAATTCTATAAATTTCCTTCGGTTCTTCCTATGGCTCATTCGATATAAATGATACAAATAACAAATATAAATACAAATCATAATCCAAGTCAACTAATTAATGGAACCAAACATCATTATCCACTTCGACTTGGGATTTTGGGTTTTCTTATATTGGTCCAACTCAGATGATCTTTATCCCACCAACCTTCTTTCTTTATTTTTTATTTTTTTTCGAAAAAAAGCTTTTAAAATGTGTACTTGATCATCTATGTCATGTGTACGTATCGTTGCTATCGTTTTCAACGATTGGCCACAATTATTTCCAAATGGAGCACTACAAACCCACTCAACGTGACCGTTGGGTTCAGGTCACTTAGAATAAGAGAGAAGAACATATGAAATTGGATAATTGTTATGTGTTTAGGAGCTAAGCTAGGATAGCTGTATGAACGTGTTGAATTTAATTACAAGTCAATTATAAGGTCAAGAGGAAAGAAGTACAATTAGAAATGTCAAATACAAGGAAAATAGGCTTTAATATAAAATAGTTGTATAGTTTGTTTGAGTAAATTCCTCTTAATTTCTTTTTTGCAATATAGGAACCAAACCAAACCTTTGGACGAGCGTAGTCTGCGGGTTAAGATGCATTAAAAAGATGGAAAATGAGTAGCACTAATTGGCTTAATTATCTCATAAAGAGTGGACTCTAATTTGTGAGGCCCACATTTTTTGAAAACGAGATGCTAGGTATCAATATTGGATAATAGTGGTGATCATTCTATATGACTCTGAGAAAAGAGTGTGAGTTGTTACAAGAGTTGGACATGATCGGTAATACTAGGAACACTAATATTTTATGCTAAAAACTTTCACCACATGAGATGGTATTCATTTCATTCACTTATGGTTTAAAAGTGGGACCACACCCTTTAAAACTGTGTGGTTAAATATAATACCATATCATTAGTATAAGTTTTTGGTGTCCCAATTTTTATCCAAAAACAATGTTACGACGCCTAACCATGCTAGATATGCTGCTGTAATTAAGGGTCTCTCCTGTCGAGTTGAATATCTATTATTGGACATTTAAAGAGAAGGTGGCCCAATTATACTATACTAAAATTTGGTTAGTCCAATTTCTATGAGTAACTTTTTAGCATTAAATTACCTTGTTTTGGAAAAAAAAAAAAAAAAAAAAGAGTAAGTTCTACTTCGTTCTAATTAGGCATTAATTGGGTATTGAAACATCTTGCTAAGGCATTAATTGGGTAGTGAAACATCTTGCTAAGGAGGAACTGTCCAATAATTAAAGTAGGCCAATGTAACATTTTCATATCTAATATATCTTAGGAAGAGTACAAGAAAGGGTTTCTTCAAGCCAGTCAGAATTAGTACTCTCTCTCTCTCTCTCTTAATCTTTTTCTTTTTGGTATTTTTCTGAAGAGAGAGAAATACAGAAAACAAGATGTTATTCCCACATTACTCAGAGCAGAATGACCGTATGTGTACTGTATGTTATATGTCGATTCCTTGAACCAAACAAGTGTACTAGAAATGTTTGAAGGATTTTTTGTTTTGTTTTGTTTTATTTATTTATTTGCTTTATATATATATATATATATATATTATTTTTTTTTGGAAGAAATGCAGCAATGATTGAGATTTGAGAATGTTAGAACAAATACCATACAGGTATCATGTGTCACTATGCACGTTTGTTGTTGTTGCTACTAGAACCAGAATACAGCTTGTTTCGATTTTTGATAATGAATTATGATAGCCATGTGGAATTGCATTATGTCTGATTCTTTTCATACAAATCCAAGCAAATTTGCAAAATTAGTTGCCAATCAAATCAAAATGTACTATAATTTTGCTAATACATCTAGAGTAAGGATTAAGGAACACATACCCATGGAGTGGTGCACATTTTTAAATGCCAAAATAGATTAATAAAAAGTTTCAAAACTTCAATCTTATATTGGGCCTCTAAACTATCAGCCAAATCTTATTTTGGCCCATAGACTTCAAAACATTCCTAGCTAGGCACACAATCTTCTCTTTTGGCCAATTTAACCCTTTTTTACCGCTCTCCTGTTATAAATGAACCAAAAAGGTCGTCCGCTAGTCCCGTGAGTTCAATCTCATTTTGCCTGAACCATGCTCAAATTTCATTTGGGTCACGAAATTTTAAAACGTCTATAATTTGGTAATTGTCTCATTTTAATCTGTCTAGTCATAACAAAGGAGTGACAGCAACGAGTTAAATGGAAGGAAGAAGAAAATTCAAGAATTTAGACATTTTGAAGTGTAGAGGCCAAAATGAATTTTAGAAAAAAGATAGTATACATACTTTAAATAGTATTTTATTTACAAAGAAGAAAACCCACCTATGCAAGGTCCTAATGGAAAAAAGATGAGTAAATAAATAAAACGGCAAGAGAAAAAGGATTAGGATTTATGAACATAGCAGAAACTAGTGGAAAGGCAAAGAAACCAGATGTGATCTGAAATTATAAACATAGCTTTCAAATTGCTGAATTGGTAAAACTGTCGTTTTAAACCCATTCTTCAAGGCAAAAGTTTCCTATGTACTGAAGAAGCAAATTCAAATACTGCTCCAACAACTTCTGTCTACGCAGTCTTCCTACAAGTTATCCATCTCATCGTCCTGAGGTTCAAGCAAGTTTCAAAACTATATCAGTTAAACGACCACCTACATTAAACATGACTAGGTAGACAGACATGTACAAAATTCATATTTATTTATGACTACAGTTTCGTAACAATTTCAACCTTTTCTTTTTCTTCTAATACGTTTAGACTTTGAAGGGATTATAGAGATATCCGCAAACAACATCTTGAGAATAGTTTTCAATGTTTGACAGTTTGAGTGCATCATATGAAGCTGTATGCAGGATCAAGATGCACATGCGCAACATGTTCATATATACTTTACATATTCATACAAATTTAATCCATAAACCCTGCATGTATGTATGCTGTGCCAAGTACGCGCTGCCCTAGTTGAACTGGGTAATATCATACAGTTACTCATACTGAATCCTTGTATTACCTTTTTCTGTTTTTTCTTCAATTGGAATATTCTTGTTTTACTTTAAACTAATGATGCCAGAAGTACAAATAGCCAAAACACAATATGATGTGTGCCAAATTCAGCCAAAAAAAAAAACCAAAAAACAAAAAACAAAAAAACAAAAAAGAGGTGTGCCAAGTTCAGCCCTATTATTTGAACAATAAGAGTACCAAATATCAGGCATAAGAAGAGAGTTTCATTGACTAATTACTATTCCAAATTCAGAATCCCTAGTGAATTGGTTAAAAGGCCAATGTACTATTAAGATAAGTGAAAGAATGGTCCATTCCCCCCTCCCCAACCACAACCACACGCACACACACACGCACGCACGCACGCACGCACGCACAAATAGAGTTCAGCTTACCAAGCCATCCATCAATTTGTCAAAATCACCGTCAAAGTCCCCATCATCATCATCTGCAATATCAGATATAATCAGTATACAGGAAAAAACTAAGTTGCCTCAGCACAAGTCTTTAGAAAGTACATTAGACTTCATATCTACAGATTACATGTAAGTGAGGGCAATGAAAATGGAACACAGGCAAACTAATTCAAATTATGACAAAAAAAGGAAAAGAACAAAATGAAGATTTCCTTTTCCTTAATGAGAATAGTAGGGTGTTACGTTTTCAACATCTAAATTCTTCATCTTTTTGAAGAATGAACACCATTCAAGAGAAAAATGAGTTATTTAAAAGCAAAATTACTCAAAAATCAGTATGAGTCTATGACTTACTAAAACAATGCAAAATAACAAGTTAAATTTTGCCAAAAGCAGTGTGGTAGTGGGATGTCTAAACAATCCACTATTTTGTTACATGTTAATGCTCTATTCCAGTAATTCAATATGGTTAGAATAGAACTGACATCAATACATGTTAGGGCACACAAAATCTGATCATAGAAAACAATTTTTCACTTCATGGGGAAAATATGTCATTGTAAGGACTAAATATGCAGGCATGCAGCAACCATTTTTCTGAACTGCAGCAACTGTGTCAACAAGTCAATAAAAGCTAATACACACCTGGACCATCATCACTGTCTCCAAGATCTCCCAAGAGAAAGACATCCAAATCTTGCTCAGTAGATGACGAGGTTGATGTCTTACTTTGCTGGTTTGCTTCCTTAACTTCCGCTTTAGAAGTTATTTCAACCATTGTAGGTTCATTTGTGTCATCTTTTTCTTGTTCAGCAGATTTTAATCTAAGATTTTCAACCTTCGCCGGTTCCTTTACTGTATCATCCTTTTCTAATGCTGATTTTAATTTAAGATCTTCTAAATAACGCTTCTCAAAGCTAAAAGAAGAATGAGATACAAATAGTTAATCAAATGTACCAAAAGAATAAACAGTATCTTAAAGGTATAAATTTTCAAAATGACCAAAAATTTGGCCATTACCAGCAGCGTCAAAATTATACATAATTCATTTAGTGTTAGGTATGTACCAAAGGCAAATACACAGCATGCGCACAAACACATCAAAATTTAGTTGGATACACTGCTTCATTCGAGTGTACAAGCTATCCTAAAAGATATGATGAGTCTAACAGCAAAAATAAAGTTCCAAAATTACAAGTCTCCAACATGGATACAGCGATATTTATACCATGTGTCCAACATTGACATGGCTATCTTTGCAAAATTAATCATGGTGCAGGATGAATTTTAAGATTTCTGACTCAAAGAACATAATTTAGAAACCAGCAAGCTTGTTTTCTAGTGCTAGAGTGAAAGTTTAACCATTAATTCATAAGAGAAGGAACTTACGGTGCCACATGACTGTTTACTAGTATAAAATATATCCTCCAAAACTTCCTTTCTTTCATAATGCGTGGACACAACTCGTACCTTAATTTGGAGATTTCCTGCAACACATAAGTTAAAGAAGTTTCTTACCAGTTGACAGACTTTTTAGTAACCAGGAACAATATATTTCATAGTCTACAGAAAAATAAAATATTGAAGAGAAACACAAATCTATATAATTTTCAATTGGATTGGCATCCTAGTCATATCTCATTCTCTCATCTCTTGAACATAATACTTCCTCTGCAAATCAGAATTAAACAGAGATAAGAGTGAGAAAATATGGCATGAATTTATCGTTGACAATGATCAGATTTATACACAGTACAGGAAGACCAAAACGGGTAAGTTCTCTAACACCTAAAGACTAAATCAATTTACAGCTAATGACCATAAGAAAAGGAAACAAATAACTATTGATTTACAATAGTCAACTTTCCCTCATATCTTTGTTGGTCTTCACTTGAAAAGAAACTACCTTTTTGCTGATAAAAGGGAAAAGTTTCATCTGTTATCTAAGAATTTTTGGTTAGAACAGTTGAAAAACACTAGAACAAAAGAAAGCCCCTGCCTTTCAGATTATGTATTCCCCTTCCTCGTTGCATCCAATTTCTTGAACTTTACTTGTGTAAGAAGAATGAAGCTACCTTGACAATTTGAAGAACAAGACTGGCATGTCTTGCTTGCCACTCCGAGAGATCCTGCCTAACATTTGATACTGTATGAACATCGTACAACTGTGTATCATCTGCAAGCAAAACAAAACCAATTCCATTAAGCTCTTAAATTTAAAAAGGATAGAGGCAACTAACATGAAATTACTCATTAACCTTTCCACAAAGAGCTTTCTGTTGAAATTCGTATTCTGTATCGAACAGTATCAGTAAGGACTAAGCATATTCCTCAAAACAAAAGTAAGAATACCCATCACTACTCTTGAAACTCTCGGCTAATGTGAATAATAGTCCATGTATTAAAGTTCATATTCCAATTAAAAAGGGGAGAAGGTAACAGCAGCTACACGCTCAATTTCTCAATATGACATTAATATTTGAACAAATTCATAATCTGGGTAGCCACTAATACTGCTCCTATTACCAAAATAAGGCACATATACTTCGTATCACCCCATTTCACACCAAACCCACATGAATACTATATATCAGTCTCAAGTTTTCTCAGCAACCAAACAGATACAAAAGAGAAAACTTTGGGTTGGGAATACCTTCAAGAGGGAAATCCCGAAAAGTGACGGTGGTGATGCCCTGGACGAATTCTCTCAACTCCTCGGTCACTCCAAACGTTTCCAGATCCTTCTCGAGCGCACTACTCGTCGTCCCCAGCGGAGGCTCCGTGGGGTCGAGCGCAGCCGATGGGGTGATCCCAGAGGCGAAGTTCTTGATATCGTCGGCTCGCTTGAGGGCTTCGGAGCCAATTTGTTCGGCTCGCTTGGAGGCCTCGGCGGCGATCTCCTTGGAGCGCTTGGCGGTCTCTGAAACCACGTCGGAGAGCCTCGAAGCCCCGAGGGTGAGTTCCTGGGTTCGGCGGGCGGCGTCCTTGGCTAGCTCCTGGGAACGCTTGGTGGCTTCCTCGGCCAAGCTTCGGGCTTTGTGCCAGAAGTCCATCGCCATTTCGCGCTGACTTTTTGGCTCCCCCTCCGTTCACTCTCTTCTTCTTCTCGCGCTGACAAAAATGATCCCCTATTATTTTTTTCGTAATAAACAAAGCAAAAGGATAGATTAATCATTTTGGCCCGTTTAGTTCGCTTATTTGAATGTGTATATTTGAATGAAAATTGTGGAATAGATTATAATTGGAATGGAAGACATTTGAATGGAAAAAATAGTAGAATGAGTTATAATTAGAATGAGAGTATTGGAATGGACCATTCAAAAACACCTCTTTCCCTCCATTCTCATCCAAGACACAAAAATCCATTCAAATAGTTGATGTGACTGATGAACCATTTGAATGGAAAAACTAAATTGTTGAAACAAACACTCATTCCAAAAGACCATTTGAATGGAAAATTTAGAATTGTTGAAACAAACACACATTAAAATGGATTTTCCATTCCAATGGAATGGAATGGGTGAAACAAACGGCCCCTTTGTTGTTTTTTTTTTTTTTTTGGAGAATTTTTTGAAGGTTTTTTTTTGAGATAATTAATCTAAAAAAAAAAAAAAAAAACTAAAACTAGTGGAAGCCTCTCACAATTCTTTGAAAAAAAAAAATTGTTTAAATGGGAAAATAACTAAATAACTTTGATTTTGCAAGAGAAGCAAATCATCTCTCCCTAAACATGATAGAAAATATACAAAACATGACGTTATTTCAAAATTTTAAGACCAAAATACATATTTGAAACTGCATTCCGTTCTTCCTAAAAAAAATAATTAAAAAAAAAGAAAAACGGATTAACTAAATAATCAATTATTTCAATAAATTACATTAATTCATAATATTATTCAATTTTTTTTTTGTTTCCCAATTAAGTCCATTTTCGTGGTCTATCTTAAAAAATGTATGTGGGGTTCTTTACGAAATGCGCCTTTGTTATAGTATATTTTGGAAAATACATAATTCTTAATAATTTGTAGGTGAATACACATTTTTAAATTTTAAATTATTTTAAATACAAAAATATTTCTAGCACTTATCGTATCAATGGTCCACATTTCGACTAGATATGGGAGATCAAGTTGCTAGACACCTTATCTAGTGCCTTTCAACACTCGTGTCTAGCGCTTTCGACACCATGTCTAACACGTAACATTCAAATAGAGATCCAAATCTAGCTAGATATGAGGAGTCGAGTTGTTAGACACATTGTCTAGAGCCACTCAACACTCGTATTTAGCGCTCATGACACTTGTCCAGTGCTCAACATTTAAACCTTTTATTTTCAGTCGAGTTGCTGGACACATTTGTCTAGTATTCGACAACATATCTAGCATTTTTTACTTAAGAGTATATCAGTCATTTTTCACCTCTTTTTGTACAAAAGGTGTAGTTACCTAAAATCTATTAGGGGGGATATAGTTTATAAAATTAACTATAGAAAGGTATATTTCACCTAATTTCCTAAAGTTTATCCATACAACATTGTGTTTAATGATTTTTTTTTTTGAAGTAAAATTTTCCCCTCAACTTTTTTTCCCCATCTGGCTTTCTCTCTGTCTTTCTTATTTCCCCCACTCTTTCCACAATTTCCTTACAATTCCTTCTTCTTTCTCTTCGTCGAGAAGGGTTTTTCAAAATGACTTTAAAAGACACTTATTTGTACAATAACTTTTCAAAAAATTTTATTTACAAAATGTTCTTTGTTTTATGGTACAATTAATTGGATATGGACCATAAAATACACAGTGAGAACATTATTACGGGATATGGTGTAATATCCTCCATGTTAAAATTATTATTATGTAAACTTTTTTCTACAAGGCTAATTAAGACCTGCTAATTTTTATTTTTTTTAAAACACATCCATTTTATATAATAAAAATATGAAGATGTTAATAAATATCCAACTTAAAAATACGCTCGCATTAAATTCCTCTTCCACAAACGCTCCATCTGTTCACAATATAATTATACAAAATAACTTCCAAAATTCAAATAACAGAGTTTGAGCCACTTTCAAAACATTTTCATACTTTCCCACAGTCAGCCCATATGTACATTGCACGCTGACTGGTCCGCTCAATACTGGTTAACCTTTTTCTTTCTTTTACCTACAGCATGGAGTAACTACATAAGCATAAAGCTTAGTAAGGCAGGATAAACATTACACCAAACTTCAAAATAGACAAACTATACAAAACATAACACAATATCCACAACGTATAACAAAGCCATAAAATAAGCACAATAAGTATACCAACAATACCACATATTAATGGGTCCTCAACCCTTTTTGCTTTCTTATCCAATATTGGGCACTCATCACAAGCATCGCCAGTCTAGCTCAACAATGACTCATCACAAGCATCACTGGAGTTTACATGTAACAACTCATGACAAGCATTGTTATCTTAATTCCGTTAGTAATTCATCACAAGTATTGTTATCTCAATTCCGTTAGTGACTCATCACAAGCATCACTAAATGTGCACGTAACGACTCATCACAAGTATCGTTACCTTAATTCCGTTAGTGACTCATCACAAGTATCACTAGCTGTGCACGTAACGACTCATCACAAGCATCGTTACCTTAATTCCGTTAGCGACTCATCATAAGCATCACTAGCTATGTATGTAACGACTCATCACAAGCATCGTTACCTTCATTCTATTAGTGACTCATCACAAGCATCACTAGCTGTGCACGTAACGACTCATCACAAGCATCGTTACCTTAATTCTGTTAGTGACTCATCACAAGCATCACTAACTGTGCACGTAACGACTCTTCACAAGCATCATTACCTTAATTTCTTTAGTAACCCATTATAAGCATTACTAAATATGCACGTAACGACTCATCACAAGCATCGTTACCTTAATTCTATTAGTGACTCATCACAAGCATCACTAAATATGCACGTAACTACTCATCACATGTATCAATTGGTAAGTGCATATATGTGCATTTGCATAAGTACTTCACTATATGCTAACACAGCACCTTAGCAACACAAAATCAACTTATCACGTATAAAAAACAAAGCACAATAAATATATTTCTAGCTCAAATTTTCGCACCATTAGTTACTCAATGCTGTAGATAAATAACTGCACTTACTTGGAATGGTGTACCTCAAGCTTTAGTAAAATAGTCCACACCAAAAGCTCACGCAAAAACGTTCCTACTATAACACAATACAGTATCAAGATTAATTGGAGCTTTTCCCTAATTCTAAGTTTCCACTTAATCTAATATTAGCACTAGTATAATTAAATACCTAACTTATCCCAACCTTAAACGTAAAAAGCAACTTAGTTTCAGCCATTGCTCTCAAATATAGTACTCAAGGTGTACTAGAGGTTAAAATACAATCAAACTTCAGTGTAACACACTTAAAACGATCATTTTCTAGATCTGAAAAAATTTGGTCGACCATGGTCGACCAACCATGGTCGACCAAAATAACTCCAAAAGCCAACCCATGTTCAACGAATTGATTTCGGCATTAAAAACAGATTCTGGTCGACCACAATTAATTCTAGTCGACTAAAAATAGCTCCAGAGACGACACTCTGTTTTGCTGACAGGAACAAAAATGTATTTTGAAAAAATCACAGAAAATCGAATCCTCATCAGAATTTTACAAATAAGGTCAATTCGGAAAGAGCTAGATGTCTACTACGACATACTTTAGCTCATTTGGATAAGGTTAAGGGTACGAAATAGCCCAAAAATAGAAACTGCCCAGTGAAAAACCAGAAATTCTAGATTCTGAATTTTTTACGAAAACTCTAAATTAAACTATCTAAACCGACCAAAAACTGCATTTTACATGCTTTATAATAAGATAGGGACTAAAAGAGTCTTAGAACACTAACCCATAACAGTCACTATGAACACACACATAAATATCAACATGCAAACCAAGAACGTGTTCTAAAACAAAGAACATTCAGGTTTTTAAACTTTGAGAGAAAATAAACCAGTAATTACCTAGAGGCTTTAGCACCCAAAAACTCCAAAAATCTTCAAGTATTATTAACACCAGAGCCTTTGAAATCCTCAGCTTAGAACATGCAACAGAAACTCTCATATTTTTGTGCTGGTGACAAGCGAAAAACAGGAAAGGAAACAACAGAGAAAAAGAGAGAATGAGAGTGAAGAGGAGAGCAAAATTATGGCTACAGGAGAGAGAATAAGCTAAAAAAGAGAGGAGTATTCAGCTTTAATGTATTAGGCAATAGATAGGTGTCAAACAACTATATAAACAGGTGGACATCTTTACACGCGTGGAGAGGAGTTGAGACAACTAATGTCTCAGATTTTGCAGCCTAGCCCCTAATGTGACTACTTTTACAATTTCACCTTTTAAAAGTTTACAATTCGGACCTTTTTCTTTAAATTTTCTCATGTACTAAACTTTCAAAACAACGCCACAAATTAAATTGTCAATACTAAGCTCCAATTTAACATGTATAACAATAAATTCACGGAATTAACCTCGTGAATTTTGTGCATAAGACTTAACAATATAATACAATCTTTATTGTATTTCTCATTTCACTTTACCACATACAAAATAAAATACAATAAAGTTGTTCACAAAAATTAGGGGGGTTACAATTCCCCACAATTACAAAAAGTTTCGTCCCCGAAACTTAAAACAAATCTGGACACTTTTTTTTCCCCCACATTTCCTCTTCTAACTCCCAAGCGGCTTCTTCCATAGCATGATTCTGCCATAGAATTCTGATAAGAAGAATTGCCTTGTCTCGGAGTTCTTTCTCTTTTCTCCGGGCACCTCTTCGTACGATAACCCTGGATCAACATCCAAAGACTCATAACTCAACAAACACATAAGAGGAAACAAATAAATACTTTCGCAGCACAGACAAATAGAACACATCATGTATCCTAGATAAAGCTGGGGGAAGGGCTAGTCGGTAGGCCATCTCACCGACTCGTTCAGTTATTTCAAAAGGCCCAATATATCTAGGGCTTAACTTACCCTTCTTGCCCAAAACTCATTACTCCCCACATTGGTGCTACCTTCAAAAATACCATATCCCTAACTTCAAATTTCAATGGTTGTTATCGTTTATCAGCATACTTCTTTTGTCGATTAATCGAAGCCCTCAATCTCATCATAATTCTTTTTTTTTTTAATAGCTTCAGTCGCTTGGTCCACTAACTCTGAACCTAAATATCTTCTTTTACCAGCCTCGTGCCAATGAATTGGTGATCGCACTTACATCTATATAGTGCTTCATACGAGGATATTTTGATAGATTCCTGGTAACTGTTATTATAAGAAAACTCGACTAGTGGAAGATATAGATTCCATGATCTTGGAAAATCTATCACACAAGCCCTCAACATATCTTCTAAGGTTTGGATAGTTCGCTCACTTTGACCCTCGGTTTCGAGATGCGTAATTATACTAAACTTTAACCGAGTCCCTAAACCTTTCTGTAAGTTTTTCCAAAACACTAAGGTGAAACATGCATCCCTATCAGATATGATTGAAGCATGCACGTCATGCAGTCGTACAATTTCTTATATATACAACCTTGCTAACTTATCCACTGTATAAGTAGTCCGAACAGACAAAAAATGGGCTGTTTTAGTCATTCTGTCCACAATGACCCATATGGAATCATGTCCTTTCTTTGGTTTTTGGTAATTCTGACACAAAATCTATAGTGATTTGTTCCCACTTCCACTCAGGAATCTCTAACAATTGTAACAGTCCCGTTAGTCTTTGGTGTATAGCCTTAACCTGCTGACACGTTAAGCACTTTGCTACATAATCCACAACATCCTTTTTTATACCTGGCCACCATAAATGACATTTCAAATCTACATATATCTTCGTAGTTATAGGATACATCAAATATGGAGAGTTATGGGCTTCGTACAAGATTTGCTGCTTTATTTCAAAATCATCTGGCACACAAATTTGCCCCTATACATCAATACTCCATCATCGACATATTTCCTTGTCCCAAATTGGTAAAATTATTTACCTTATGGTCTACTCCCACCTTGCTATAGTACTTATATTGAACTCAATCGAAAATTCAATCCAACTAATTCTCACTACTTCTTGGGATCTCTTCATAACATCCCACCAAATTCTAGCATCATTCCTTAGCATATATACAACAAAATTAAGTTTTACCACCTTAAATTATATACAAAAGGGTACACATCAACATAACTAGATTAATACCCCTAATGTTCATGAGTTACTTCTATAACTAGTTTTATTTTCTCCTGAATCTTCCTCAAGATTCTCCTTTGGATCCTCTTTAGGATCTTCTTCTGAATCCTCATCAACAAATACTTCCTCCTCTGAAGCATCAGTATCATTAACATTCAAGGTGCTAACCTGACCCTCCCATGCAAAAATAGCAAAGTTTGGCCTAAAAGTTCTTTCCAGGGAAAACATGAACTGACCTCATTTACGAAATATAGGATTTATACCTCTTCCATTAAACCACTGGGAAGCCTCTCTTCCCAAGTATAAGCTAACTATGTCTAACTTAAGAGGCCTAGGTACAACTACCACTTTGAAAATTCTACTCATAAGACTAGTCCAATCAAACACATACATTGATTGGGTTCCATAAAACAAAGGAGGCTCATAGTTCCCCACTCGCCTATCTCATCAAGAGTGTAAGTCACATTATTGTTTACCTCTGGCTCAGTCCTCTATGAACCATCCATCCTTTACTCAATTGACATATCCATCATAAATTAATAAAATTTCACACTTATAGTAGGGTTTGCATAAAACTAGCTTAAGCACTTTATACTTACAGTGAGCGGAGTCCTTGTCATCGTGTAATGTACATATAAGTTTTGTTTACATAACCGGTGCAACTCTGGCTCTGATACCATTTTGTAACATCTTCCATGTTAAAATTATTATTATGTAAACTTTTCCCATAACAAGGCCAATTAAGACCTGTTATTTTTTTATTTTTTTTTTAAAACACATCCATTTTATATAACAAAAATATGGAGATGTTAATAAATATCCAACTTAAAAACACACTCGCATTAAATTCTTTTTCCACAAATGCTCCATCAATTCACAATATAATTATACAAAATAACTTCCAAAATTCAAGTAACAGAGTTTGAGCCACTTTCAAAATATTTTTATACTTTCCCACGGTTAGCCCATATGTACATTGCACGCTGACTGGTCCGCTCAATACTAATCAACCTTTTTCTTTCTTTTACCTACATCATGGAGTAACTACATAAGCATAAAGCTTAGTAAGGCAGGATAAATATTACACCAAACTTCAAAATAGACAAACTATATAAAACTTAACACAACATCCACAACGTACAACAAAGCCATAAAAACAAGTACAATAAGTATACCAATAATACCACACATTAATGGGTCCTCAACCCTTTTTGCTTTCTTATCAAATATTGGGCGACTCATCACAAGCATCGCCAGTCTAGCTCAACAGTGACTCATCATAAGCATCACTGGAGTTTACATGTAATAACTCATCACAAGCATTATTATCTCAATTCTGTTAGTGACTCATCACAAGCATTGTTATCTCAATTCCATTAGTGATTCATCACAAGTATCACTAAATGTGCACGTAACGACACATCACAAGCATCGTTACCTTCATTCTGTTAGTGACTCATCACAAGCATCACTAGTTGTGCATATAACGACTCATCACAAGCATCGTTACCTTAATTCTGTTAGTGACTCATCACAAGCATCACTAACTGTGCACGTAACGACTCATCACAAGCATCATTACCTTAATTCCGTTAGTAACTCATTATAAGCATTACTAAATGTGCACGTAACGACTCATCATAAGTATCGTTACCTTAATTCCATTAGTGACTCATCACAAGCATCATTAAATATGCACGTAACTACTCATCACATGTATCAATTGGTAAGTGCATATATGTGCATTTGCATAAGTACTTCACTATATGCTAAAACAATTCCTATTTATACTAGTTTTTATTTAAAACAATTCCTATTTATAATATATAAGACAGTAAAATGTACATATGTACTATAAAAACAATCGAATTTCATTTCAAAGAACAATTTTAAAATCATAATACATATCACACTATTTTATTTAATACATTTCATATTATCTTACAAATTGTAACTAGTTCTAAATTCCATTGAAAATAAATAAAAAATCAATGTGGAGAGAAAACTATGATTTATTTATATTTTTTACTACCATTTTTCTATTTAAAAAAAAAAGATGACTTGGGGAAAAAAATCGACATCTCTGTCGATATTTCAAAATGTAGATGATATTATCACGATAATATCCGTAAATGTCTCGATATTAGCTCATTTTTTTACCAATATTTTACCAATATCGACATATATTGTCGATATTTTAAGTATATTTCACAGATACTGAGGAAAAAATATCTTTCTACCTAATATCAATGTCAACATTTCAAAACATGGATATTGTCGCGAGAGAAATGTTAAATACACTCTCTTTCTCACTCTCTTTTACATTCTCCAGTCTCACTGTCTGATACGTGAATTCCACTATCCAGTTTAATATTTTAATAATATAACAAATCATAATGGAATCCACGTGTTAAATAATGAGATTAAAAGAATGCAAAAGAAAGTATTACTAACATTCCTCTTGTCGCGATAATATCGACAAATATCGCGATATTTTAATCTATACTGGTAATAACTAATCATTCGTTGAATCTTTCATAAAGTAAACATGAAAGACCCAATGGGTGCTTTCCATTTGAAATTGCATATCCAGACCTGACCTTTCAATAGTATTTTTGAACTAAACAGCTAATATTTCCCCTGTTTTAAGCCTAATGAGTGAGGACCCTAGTATAAGCTATATAGGATACAACCTATATTTATAACAAGTGTTTGGTAGATTTCCAGCACAGATTTGATCATATCCTCTTTCAAACTGACCGCAATTAAATAGTCAAGCCCACGTAATTTTTACTTTTTAATTAAAAATTTTCTATAAATGATACCTTGGTGTTCAAGAATCTTCTTTTCTAGTTCCCATTTTTAATTCTATTTTATTAAACTAAGGGAACAAAAAGTAAAGAGACAACTAAAAGTTTGAGCCCACTGTCTACAAGAATACATCTCATGCTTCCAAAACTACGTGCAACTTGATGCTCATCACCGATTACAACATGACAAGTTCAAACACCAGCTTCGTAAGAGCCACGTGTACTGTTGTGATCAATCTTAAGATATTGAAGCAGTAGACAATTATCTCTCATCAAGTCCTTCATGGGAGGGGTAAGTTTCTATATATTTATAATCGAGTCCCTAAGCACTTTAAATGTCACAATCTGGGGCTCTCTGTCTGCTCTCATGACTTGTTGCTCCTCCTCAAAAACATCAGTAGCAAAACCTGAGAGTGTTCTCTTCCACTCATTCGATTTCGCTCAAGTGAAAACAAAACCAAAAACCAAGCCAAATTAGTGTGCTATTTCTCGTAGTTGGAGTGTTTGATAAAAAGCCCATTTCAACATTTTCTAAATTTTGGGTGACACGCAAAAAGGAAAAAAAAAAAAAAGAGTTTCAAACTCTAATGGAACTGTTGTCTTCTGCCCAGGTTCATTCTTTTCTTTTCTTTTCTTTTTATCTTTTTTTTTTCCTCAATTTGTTTATAACTGGGTTTTCCTATACTGACTGATTGAGATATGAATTTTGCTTCTTTTAGTAATTTTTTGTTGTTTATGATTTTTATTTGGGATGTTTATGTACTTATGTAGTGATTAAGCTTTATAGTTACACTGGTTTGATTTTGTATCTGGGATTTTTTTGTTATATCAATATCTGGGTTTATTTTCTCTTTTGGTGATTCTGAGATATAGCTGTTGATTAGTGTTTTTTTGGGTGTGTTCAGGCTTTTGAATGCTAGGGTTTGTGTATAATGTTGATATTAAGTATGAATACAAAGAGACAGAGGCGCCCAAATGTTAGGTTAGGGGAAATAGGAGATGTTTCTGCAGCATTTGCATGTGGGTATTCTCAAGGTACTAAGGAAAAATTAGGGCACAGGAGGTGGAGGAATGATTTTGTGAACCCTATTGAGATAGAGCAAAATAATCCGGTTTGTCGGTTTTCTGAGAAAAGGGATTCTGAGTTAACGGTTTCGGACCCAGGAGTCTCTCCCCGAAACTCAGATGATTCTCAACAGAACAGAGAAAATAAGAACCCAAACTCTTCGAGGGCTTTCACATTCACAGCTTCAGATGAAACTGATCAGACAAAATCCACGCTAGATTTCGGTAATATAACCCGAAAATGTAGAGTTATGAAGCGGCGAGGGCAAAGTAGGAAAGGGAACAATGGCGTCTTTGGAAGTGCTTGGGGTTCTAAGCTTAGTCCGGAGTTTAGTGGACTAGATGGGAAAGAGTATGGTGAGAAGGAGTTTGGTGGATACACATTTGACATAGGTGATGATTACTACCAAGGCAATGCTTTCAAGGATTTTTCTGATCGCGAAATGCCTGCCACAAGCAAAGAGGCTTGTGAATATGATATGTATGAATCCAATAATGATTCAAAGCGGCACGAAAATTTTGGTGATTATTGGAGTGAGGATGCTTGTTTCGATGGAAACGATGCAACTAAATCTGGTGCTGGTGTATGGGACGAGATGAAATTCAACGAAGTTGACACAAATTCTGTTAGAACATGGCTGAAGGAGATGGGGTTTGGTAAATACGCTGATGTTTTTGAAATGCACGAGGTTGATGAGGAAGCTCTGCTACTACTTACGCTTGAAGATCTCAAGGAGATGGGTGTATTTGCTGTTGGACCTCGGCGGAAACTGTATAATGCAATTCAACAGCTAAGGGGTGGAGATGTTTCTGGTTAACCACTTAATCATCTAAGCGTATAGGTAATCTTTCTTTTATTTTTGGCTGTCCTTACCGTCTTTTGTGCAGGAAAATAACCAAGTTGTATGTAACTTTTTGAAACTTCTAACATGTCCTTTTGTTTTCTTCTCTTTCTGTATCTGTTAGTTATTGTTCAATGAGATAAGACTAAAGTTCATACTGTTTGTATGCGGAGGATTCTTCTTTCAGTATTTCTTATCATTGCTAGTTTACTGAACATATATTGAAAAGTTGGCCCAGACTGTTATAACATATAAGATGGAGATGCCTGTTTGCTGGATAACCTTATCCGTCTTTCTTTTTGTTCTTTTCTTTATTTATTTTTTTTTATTTTGAATAAATATCCATATCCTTCTTAGCTTCCTTGACTTCCTCCGTCACCAGTTTTCGATAATTACAACCCTGTAGACCCTTTTATGCCGGATTGATGAATGCCAATGTCAAGTATTTTATGGACTTCTTAAGATTTGAATTTCATAGACATACTTTGCTTGGTTGAAGTTCACTTTACACATCTTGCCAAGGGTTGATAGTTGATACCTTGAAATTGTGAAGAGGTGGTGTTGAGATTTTGTGCTTAAAACCAGATAGTTCTACAAAATGCTTCATGGATTAACAAAGTCAGAAGCGTTTGCTCAGATTGCAGAGTCTTGAAGCATAATAACTTTGTATTGGATGTTAATCGTCACGGATCAAAACTCCAGTCTCTATCTCTTGTTTGTCACTGTTTCACCAGTGGGGTGTCAATTATTTGTAGTACATTATTGCTTATCGCTTTTCATGGTTATGGTTTGAGGATAATGAGATTCAAGTTCCAAAATGAATACAGGCATTATACTTGAATTCGTATGGTTTTTCTGTCAGAATTAGCAATGGTTCAATCGTTTGTACAAGGATTGTTCAAGAAGCAATAGTTTGCAAGTTTATAATTGCTGGTCTAATGAGGTTACCTACGTTGTATTGAGAGAAAATGTCACTAACCATAGTTTGTATTTGCATATTTTTTTTACCGTATTTTCTTCCGGTTGAAGTAAAGGGCGGTGAAACTGAAAGTTCGTTGTAAACTAAGTTTTTGGTTGCTGTTCTGCACCCTTTTTTTTTGGTGGTGGGAGGGAAGAAAGATGGACTAACATGTTCCATAAATGAATTCATATCGTAGAAACCAGGGCTTCCACCCAATGGAGTCACTTATAACCATATTACATACGAATCAATTGAAACAGCCCCCAACTAGCAATCCCATGAGTAACACTGTTACAAGAATGACCAATATGTACATTTCTATTTTCTCCGCTAGACAATTGCCCCCTCATATCAAGTAGAACCAAACCCAACTCAGAAGAGATCAGGCACTCTTGAACAGAAATGAGGTTAGCTTCCCAAAGATTCTTTCATTCTCGACTGAGTAATTGTAAAAACATTCATTACCACCATTTAAAATGCGATTGAAAATGAGACCATTACCACATTATTTGATGTATAAAAAAAAAAAAGAAATGGTGTGTCCCTAATCCTACTCTTCTTTGGCAAATTCTCCAAACAAAATCTCAACTTTCTTAGGGACCAAGCGTCTAAAAACTTTTCTGCCAATTCTCAGGATTAGAAGAACAAAAGGGATATATAACATGCCTCTCGCTCCCATAGCAACCTTATAGCCACTACTGTTCTGTACTTATGTTCCGTGAAAGCTGATACATAACGTTCTATTCTACATGTTACCAATATATTGTACTACCAGTCTAAACCAAGTAACCAGGGCCTAAAAGCCCGTGGTTATACTAGATCATAATAATCATTACGACATTCCCTACTACTATTTCATATGAATATTTGAGGAAAATATTTGAGTGTTTATATAGTTTCTTTTATTTTCTAGGGAAATCAGAGTGGGCGTCCATCCTGGACACTTGATCATGTCGGGGTACTTCATCATCACTTAATATCAGTTAAAATACTGAGTATATGAATAATGAACCCAGTCAGTCAACTGGGAAGTGGGACTTTGAGAAATCTGTCATTGTCTAGACTAAAGGCTCCTTTTTTCTATTGTAAGCTGTGGCCCTGGGCTCTGGGCTACAGAAGTGATGTGGGGTTGTTTTTTTTTTTTTTTTGGTGCTGGAAATGGTGGATTAAATTAAAACGAGGCCGATGGATCAAAACCCAGGGGAGGGAATCCACTCGACTGAATCAGAAAGTACATCTTCAGGAATAGAGTTCAAAGAAATACGACCAAAATAGGAAACGTGTTGTTGAGATAATGGAGTGTAATGAGGGCCTCTAGGTGACCGAAGCAAAGATGAGGATTGCTGAAGGATTGTTTGTGTTAAGAGTCCACAGGCGATTAAACCAATCTGATATGGAAGGGTGATGGGAGGGAGAAGGGCGGAGGTACCACGAAGAGGAGAACCATATTCGTGTAGCAAGAGGATAGAATAGGAAGATGTGTTCGATGGTTTCCTGGGTGGATTTGCAAAGAGGACAATTTATATATGTAATGGGAAAAAACTGGTTGGTTTAGTTGGGGTGGGAAAGCAGTTTATGATGGCAAGTGTCCGGATCCAGGAGTCCGCAAAGCAGGTTGAAGAGGTTGGGATTTTTAGGATGAGGGATATGACTGTTGAACCAAAAAGACTACCTAACGTGTTGTGGGTTAAGATGGCTTTGGAATTGAATGTTGTTTCTTGTTCATCAACTTTTCTTGCAGAAGAAATGGAAAACGTTTTATAATTCCAATTGAATTCCAAAGTTGGAATGCAAAATATAGTTACATGAAATTTATGTTTTCTAATGTTTCTAATGCTTCTTCTCAGACCAGATTCTGTCATTTTAGAATTTAGTTTGGAAACAACTTAGTAGGGGGGGGTCTTCTAACAATTTTAGTTCAGTAGGTATAACTTTTGTACAATCCGCAAAAATGTGAGATTATTTATTCACTTATTTATCCATTTATTAGTGGACTCTTAGGGGATATGTGAAATTAGCCAAAATCTAGGCAAAAATTGTTGAAGAAAACTCAAAATTGAATAGGCAAAAATTAAGGATGTGATTGTGGATTTGAAGAGTAAGGAACTACTTCACTAAGGTAGTAAGGTGTTATTTGTCTCCATTAAAATGAAGTTTGGTATCGGTTTTTCTGATAGCAAATTACTTTGAGATACAAAAAATTTACAATATTCAACAACTAACAATTTTGGTGAATATCTCGAACACTTTGTGAAACTAAATTTCATATGTATAATTTAGACATTTTTATATCAAAATTCGTGTTTCTCATCATTCAATATATCTATTTATTGCACTCTTTCAATAGATATCTATTAGAGATTACATATATAGGTACCACCAACACAAGAACCAATCAAAGGTTATATTCCCTTCATGAGATTGTTAGGTTTTATTATTTCCTACGTGGGCTCACATTAGTTAATGACAATCATATATACATATTATGGACTGTCTTAATTAAGTGGGCCAAATTAGTAATCTAACTATTGAGCTCTAAAGACATCAATTGTATATGGGCTTTATAATGTGTAGAGACCTAATACAAGTCCAAATTGTGACTGATGGGATCACAATTGGTTAACCTAGTATACATAGAGGATGAGAAAACTATAGAGATTATGGTCCAACTCATATCATAATACGTACAGCTCTTCTCCTCTAAATCTATTCTCATATTTAGAGAGAACCCATTAAGCACACTTAAAGAGATTTAACTGTGGAAGGCAGTTAATCCTCGTGTTCTCAAGCTCGTACGTTCTTGATTGTGCTACACAAATCATGTTCATACTTTTCCAGTTCTCACAATTAGCTATGAGTCTAAATATTATTTCTATTCTTCGACAATTTATCTTGATAATTTAACATGATTGATCCTAAGATTATATCTAGATAATTTTAATCTATAGTTATATCTACCAAGGATCACATAAGTTGTAATTCTTCATCACACATATTCCAGCTTTTTGACTTTTCAACTTCAATAGAATATTGGGATCTCCCTAAGATAACGACATTTTCCTCACTCCGAAAAAAAAAAAAAAAGAAAGAAAAAACGATATTTTCCTAGTTCATTCATGCAATCCGTATATTTTATAGTTGCTAACGCTATCACGTAACACGTGCTCACAAGCTGACCGACCACTGCTTCAATTCGTTCCAATGCTAGTGGGTTGCTCTATGACTATTTCACATTTCATACATAGGGTCACGTTGATCATAATTAAGACGCTCGAGTATTTTGGTTGAGCATTGCAAATAGGTTTTAGGTTTCACCAACACCTAGGACTTGGGACTTTTTGTTTTTGTTTTTTGTTTTTTTTTTTGCAAAAATAGGACTTGGGACTTAAATCTTAAAAAATTGGCTATAAATTAGCTGTACGCCACTTTTTGTCTCCTCATTAATTAAATCTACCACTATATCACATTTTTAAAATGAATTCTTGACGGATTCTTGAACGATTCTTGACGTCGGCGGCGATTTTGAAGGATTCTTGATGAATTTTTGACAGATTCTTGATGAATTTTTGACAGATTCTTGACGGATTCTTGATGGATTCTTGATGTCGACGGTCTTGATGGGTTCTTGGTGAATTCTTGACGCAATCTTGATAATCTTGATAAATTCTTAATAGATTTTTGACAGATTCTTGACGTCGGTAGTGATCTTGACGGATTCTTGATGAATTCTTGACACATTCTTGATGAATTCTTGACAGATTCTTGATTAATTCCCTCCCAAAAATGGTAGAATCTAATAATGGTGGTTTATTTGGTTAAACATTTGAAAAAAATAATAATTACCTACTTAACTCAAACTTAAGCACAGAGATTTGCGTAGTGGATTTGTTTTAAAGAAGAAAAAAATATAGAAAGTACGTAAATTTATTTACTTTTAAACCTACTTTATTGCTTTCCAAAAAAAAAAAAACTACTTTATTTAGAAAAAAAAAACAATTATTATTCCAAGGGAATAATATCTATCATAAATAATCCACCACCTTTAGCGTTTTAGCGAAAAAATTACATATTTTCATTAATATCAAATAAAATATTTTATTTGTATTTTTCAATCAAATCTCACTTAATTCAAATGTATAGTCACAATTGGAGTTTAAAATTAGTGCAGAAATGTCTTTATTCTTTAAAATTGTATATTGACAACCATAAAATAAGTCAGAAGGCAACCATCTAGACCGAAAAATAACCTGTGTTCTCTTAAAAATCCAACGGTAACAACTTTGAAACATACAAAAATTCTTTTTTTTTTTTTGAATTCTTTTATCTGATTTCAAAAATTAAAAACAATCACTTTCAAAATTAACTCCAATTTCTATTATACAATATGGATCCAGTGAAATTTGACAGAAAAACACAAATAAAAGATTTTCTTTGATATTAATGAAAAGGCTTGGATTTTTTTGATAAAAGGCTAAAAATTATGGGTTTTATTTATTTATTTTTTTAGTATTATCCCTTAATCTAAGTTACCTCTTGAATAGTTATTACTTATCAGTTATCTCTGTTATTACCGAAGCAACAAATGAGCTAGTAAAATATAAAATTTGTTAACTAAGAGAGAATTCGAATCACGACCATAGAAGAATAGCTAACTATTAGTCGGTCAAAAACAATAGCCGTATCTTGATCATGTATGATTGATTTTTTGGTTTCTAGCAGGATTTTCCCTTGGAATATATAACTACACGAAAAAAAATAAAATAAAACACTACAACCAGCGTATAATTAATTGATCTACGTAGATATATATAGGAACATTTAGAGTTTCTATACTATGAGCTAAGTCCAGATTAGAAGGTCTATTGTTAGATACAATTTATTTAAACTGAGTTGCAATGATTGGTTGCAGTCTTCTGATTACTGTACACTGACCTTATACTTCTCAAAAAAGTAAAATAAGTACATGATTTAATGTACGGGTTTAGTACCCCCCACCACAGATAGAACTGGAAAATCATAATAAAAATACTAATAAAGTACTTCGGCTAACGAAGTAATCTATATCACTTCACCAATGAGAATCACGAACTTTCTTTTTTTATTTTTTATTTTTTCAAATTATGCTCTGTCACATTATGTGATAAGACCGAGAATAAATGATAATGGTCCTAATAGCCACAATCTATTTTAATCAATAATAGCCCCAGCCAAAAAAAAAAAAAAAAATCAATAATAGAAAAACAAACAGCAAGAAGAGCTGGATACTCCATTTAATTTCATTAATGCCTGCGCAGAAGCCTACAACCAAATTATTAGAGGAGAAAAAAAGAAAAAAGGACTGCTAATACAAGCAATACTCGTCTATCCGGATAGGAAAACAAATATTGCTTTCAATATTTACAAAACTAAGCAATTTTAGTTCTTTAGAACGAGATTTACCATATGGGTCTTTCATTATTTGAAAAATCCCTATTGTCCTTTTTCTTTTTCCTTTTTTTTCCCCTCAATAATATAAGCTAGTCACTAAAAACAATTTAATAGGGTGGTGGTAGACCCAGTTGAGTATGCAATAAGTAGTAGTGATTTTCCTTTTCGAAAAAAAAAAAAAAAGTAGTGATTTTTATTAGCATAAATGGCTAACAGTTCCCAAACTTTGATGGATTGTGATTTGATTAGTTGGAATGGTCCTTGTCTCACACTCTGTACATGTGCAGACATTGATGCAATTGGATTTGATTTTCCGGTCTCTGATTTTCCTCCTCATTATTGACTCCTTCAATGCCAAGTTGTTGGTAATTATATCCTTCGATAAAAACGATGTTTTTTTTAATTGTTCCATACCAAACTATAGTCTACGTTCTTTTTATCTCATTAATGTTTTTATCTTTGAAACAGTTACTTTGCAAACTGCCTAGAAATTGTTTGTGAAAATGCCTCAACGAATCATGTATCTGTTATTTTCTCTCTCTGTGCTCCTCCCTTTTTTTTTTTTTTTTTAAAAAAAAAAAACAGATTTAGTGAATCAATTTAATGAGCGTTAGTCAGAAGGCAAGGCCCTCATATCAGCCATATATATATATATATATGTATATACACGTAAATACGTTATCTCCACTACTTATTACCAAAAAAAATCATTATCTCCACTACCAAAATAACTAGCCAACTTTTCCTTGGCGTGAGAGTGGACCTACCAATCTTTATTTTGTAGGTTAGACATCGCACATACATGTACACTGTTGCATCTTGGTAGTCTTCTTTTTCACTCTAGGGTCTAGCTATGTATACAGGGTCCATTCATAATCCCACAGGTGCAAATTTCGGCACCGGTGCCCCCAAGCAAAAAGCAGAGAGATACGTAAAGATGCTTTCCAATTTTCAAAATCTGTTTTCTAATGTTTGAGACTTTTAATATTTTTGCTTTGAGCACTTGTGCCTTATTATTTAGGTGGGATATTTTAGCCGAATCCTATATATATATATATATATATACACACACGTAAACCCGAACCTTTGTCGAACTGTGGTGATGTAATTCATATCCAACCAAATCAATCGATGTAGATCATATATCAGAAACTAAAATGAAACTTATAAAGTGAAAAAAACTGATAGATAGTTTTAAATTTTAAACGACATGACATAAATTCATTTGTTAAACACAGTTTGGGACAACAAAATTGGACGTAAGATTTGACTTGTGTATAGCAATAGAGAGAGAAACAGAGGTGGCAAAAATTGGAAACTTGAAGTTGTTTGTTTTTTGATCTATCAACCTCCAAAGTGGGGCGATGACCACATGCTTGTGGGCAGCTAGCTTCACAGCCAAACTCTCCCTAACATTGTTATCATTGAGAGACACTAGAGCTACACATAATAGCTAAGAGACGTTGATTGAATATTGGTCCCCTTTACATAATAACTACTACTTACTTGCACAGGACGTTATGGGGTACCAGAAGTCCCAGTCCTAGTGTCCCTCTTCGACTAGTACTCAATTTGTGTTTTTGCATTGTACTTGCACTCCCGGTTAAGTAAATTTTCGGGCCTCCGAGTCGCAATTTGGTGGCACGGCTCGGGTTCGTCGGTGTGTGCGCAAGTTTCTTCCACCTTACCTTATTATATACATGTCACCATTTAAAAAGGAAAAAAAAAAAAGGAAGAAAAATGGAACCTAATACAAAGTTATAAACCACTTTATATTAGGATAATGTTCTCTATAAGAAAATACAAGTCAGGCCTAGGAAGACCAATGTTCTTTCGTTATATGTTTATGCTTGTTATTCCAAATTTAGTGTATAACATCTATAAATTAATCCACCGCTCAATTGTTTGCAGTTATTAATCTTTCTTCTATAAAACCATGGAAAATCATTTTTCAATTACTGATGATATTTCATAAAAAACCTTGGTGTGACTTGCTGAGAGTACCAGACAATAAACGTAGCGTCACATTGAATAGTTTGGCTTTGTCTTGACTAGTTAATTTGCAGAAACGTTAATGAAGATTGGAGAAGAAGTGACTTATATTATGTCATTCATTTGGGTCATATATATATATATGACTAATTCAGTTAGTTTTTTTTTTTTTATTTATACATAAGTATCATTTTGACCACATCTTTTTATATATTTCATTATAGCTGTTAGATCATCATTAACGGCTAAAAAAAAATACCTACACATATGTTAAAAAAAAAAAACCTACTGGATTGGCAACCATATATATATTTATGTATGTATGCATATATGTTTATAGTTAACTCATGATGTTTAGGGGGATGAGAGGGTGTTTATAAAAGGGTTGTTGGGACGTATTTGTATGTAAATTTGTATAATATCGGCAGGATGTGACATCAAGATCTTGGTGTTCAGCTTCCATGCACATCACGGCTTGTATGAACCCAGGAAAACGACGATACGAACATCACTACGTTTGTTGTCGTTTTGTGTGGGCGCGTGGGACCAAAAACTTTGACAATGCAATGTATGTCTGTTTGTCTATTATATCATATCAGGCTCATTTCATACTTGTATAAACGCTCTCCTTGTTTTCTCATGCTCTCACTCTATCTCTCTCTCACAAACAAATGAGATAAGGTCATTTATCTATATACACATATATGTGTCTACATGTATGTATGTATATATAGTATGCATAAGTGTTTTTTTGTACTTCGTCATGTATGGTTGTTAATGTCTTTGGTCTTCACCTTGTATCATTACGATCAGAAAAAGCAGTACAAACACAGTTGAACTATTTAGAAAGCTAGCATCTTATCTGTTTAAGTATCTCTTTCTTTTTCTTTTTCTTTTTCTTTTTCTATTTCTTTTTTTTTTTTTAATTTTTATTGGAGGACTAGATAATTACAATCAAGATGTATTGGATATCAACGTAGTAATTACCAATTAATACCATCCAGTTTAAACTTTCAAATAATAAGTATAACTAGTAAACATTATGTATAAATTAAAACTAGATTTTTCTTTTCTTTCTTGTCCTTTGATGCATAAATAGGCTAAACGTATTGCTCACATACGGTATGTTACCAAAATAATGTCTCCACATGTAGTAACATATGATAGATTTTTTTTTTTTTTTTTGTGTGCAAATAATGTTTATTTTTTCTTACTTGAAGAACAAAACAAGGTAAACTGGGTCCCAAACTATTCAAAAGCTAAAGCGTCCGAGTCGACTATTAAAGCGACTCTGCATAGCTAAAATACAAGAAAGTTGGGGACCACGACCTATCAAGTTCTCTACTATATACTAAATTACTAATACAACCACAGACCAGAAACATTCTCAATCACTTAAAAAAAAAAAAAAAATCAAGGTGAGCCAGAGATACACACGATGACACGCATATATCTATGTATAATTACAAAGTTAAACTTTACAACCTGACACAATAAGCATCATTAGCTCATATGCTTAACTCCGACCTTAATCTTTATGGAACATGACCCAGTATATAAATTAATTATTTTCCACCATATATAGTACTATTTTATATTTAGTTTCTTTCATGATCATATAAGTAACAGTTTTCACAAAGCAGATCCCTCTTGATTAAGAGGTCATGAATTTAAATCCTGAGGACGTCATCATTTTGGAGAATGAGAGTACTTAAAGACAAACTCAATAAGAATGAGAGTACCATTAGATAATATTGTCACACTCTGTTTTAGGTCCAAAGAACGTTCGATATGCCCACCTTATTTAAATTGTAAAAATAATCACTTTCATTGAATAGTTTGGACCATTAGCCTCTAAGGCTCTTAACACTAATTAAGCTTTTATTGGACCCATGTCATTGACAAATTTGCCTAACCAATTAAAGGGGTTTCTGGGGAGAATCCGATATTTTAAAGTCATTAAAAATAAGTCTTTAGTTTTATGCAGGCTAGGGGTGAGCGCAATGTGAAATATTAGATGGAATTTTATGAAAACCTTAACCTTATCGCAAAATGCAGTAGAATGAAATCCTTAACCAAAAAGAATAAATGGTAATTTACTAATTGTGTCAAACCACATATCATACTGTTCAGTGTGGTGCATTTTATGTGGTTTAGGCCTTTACTAATTTAAGCCCAGTTGAAAAAATAATCTTAAAAAATTTTAACTATTCAAACATAAATGTATACATAAGGAATACTTGTTCAAGCAATGACTAAATAAGTTACAATATTCCAATTGAAAGTTAACTCAAATGTCTAAATAAGAAGTAGCAAATAAATGTCTAAATTCATACATTTAAACATCCATCCAAATAACAAAAAAAAACATGGTAGAAATTTAAATTATAAATTTAACGTATCAATAATACGAAATATTACATTTAGAGTTTAATTGGGGAATATCCTATAAGTTAAGGTGTATGGTAAATTTATGAATTAACCTATTTCTATGTGTATATTTATAAGAAAAATAGTTTTGAAAACTAATATATATATATATATATATATGTGTGTGATTTGGTTAGTTGTCGAAATAGAAATCACAAATTACACTCCAAACTACACCGCGGCGATATAGAAAATTGTACCTTAGACCCAACCATGAAGTAAAATAACTGCATCATTTTATGCAAATTGGTTTGGTCCGGGCAAGTTATGCAATTAAGTGGTTAATCTGCTCAATATTTTATGAAATTTTTTTTAAAATATTTAATAAAAAAATATATTTTGATTTAAAACAATAACAGAAATATGTAATATACCATAATTATTTGGAAAGAAAATATTCAATTAAAAATCACTAATGCAAAATTACTTCTAAAAAAAAGAACAAAAAAAGTGAGCTTATTTATAAGCAAAAACTAAAAAGACATACGAAATTTGCATATATAAATAATATAACAAAGTAAAAATAAATTTTCTTAAAGTACTTAGAGTCTGTGTTTTTTGGGTCGTGTCATTCTCATGCCCAATGTCGTAGCGTGCTGTACCAGACCATAGTGCTCAAAAACTAGAGCCCAGCACGACCCAACACCTCATGTCGTGCTTGGCATAGTCCAAAATCACCTCACCTCGTGTCATGCCATGCTTAGTACAGATTTTTTTGTATCGTGCCTTCGTGCCAAATGAGTAGCCTAACCCGTTTGACATCTCTAGTATGAACTAGATAGTATGCTTACCAAACTTATTCATACTTAAATCTGAAAATTAAAATTTCTACGCTTTACAAGCCAATTATGTCCTTATTAAAAAAGAGAAAACAACATTAATACTCTCTGTGCTTTAGCTAAATGAATAAATCGGACTTTTTACGTTCAGTTGTTTATTATTACAAAAGCAAGTGGTTTACTTTTCCTAAAAAAAATGGTTTAAACTTACATGTAATTATGTAATTATTATTCTTTTGTTATTTCATTAACCTAGATTGATTTATATATTATGGTTACTATTTTTGGAAAAGCTCTTACAATAGCCACTCTTCTCATTTAAGAATTTCTCTTTATCTTCTTTATAACTCTTACCTACTAACACTTTGTAGGAGATCGGCTTTTTTTTTATTTCTTTTTTTTTTTTTGTATTTTCTTTTTCTTTTTCAATAATTTTGATATATGTGTGAAGGTATATGTTATCTAAGATTTAAATCTATGAAAATTTTGTCTTATCTGATTCTAGTTGCGTGTGGGTTGTATTTGTTTTCCTTATTTTTGTGTGATTTTTCATAGTCATTTTTATATATGAGACTCTTGTCATGTGGTCCATTATCAACTTTTGAAAAAATATCTTTTACACTATCAGTCAAAAGAACTAACTCTATTAGCGATTGATAATTTTAAAGAGCGAAAAGAATCTCACATTAAGCTCCAGATGTGCTCATTGTTGAGTTTTATATTTCCTTCTTAATCGTTAATCAAATACAATGATTTTATCAATTCTTTATTTACTTTACTAGGTTATTTGTAATTTTATTTTTGTATCGAAATGATTGTAGTTTTGAGTTATTTATTTGATGAATGAAAATTACGATTTGAAAAAAAATAAAAATAAAAATTAAAACACTTAACTTAAAAGTTTACAAAAACTTATACAACCCACGCGTATGACACAACTATCTTTCCAAAGAAAAGTGTACTCGTCTAGAATTTTGTAAGAATTGTGCATTTTTATATATAAATTAAATCATATCATAATATGTTGAGAAATTTAGGTGGATGATCAAAATTTTAAATTTGATTAAGTAGATGTCCATTTTAAAATTTTATAGCTAAATGTCCAGGTAGATATATTTTTATACTTGGTAGATACAAAGATCTACCAATTTTAGTTACTGTTCTGAAATGCACTGGGTATATAATTTTTTATACTTGGTATATAAAATTTTACACTTGGTTTATATGCATATATACCGGACATTTTGCTATTACTTTTGACAAAGGGACATTTACTGAAATTAGGCCCAAAATTTGGTCATATTTCTATAAGTCCCTAATATGTTTTATATATATATATATATATCTTTGTGTGTTACTTATTCTAAATGGAAGGCAAAAGGTTTAATTTACTCTAACTAAAATGGGCTAAAAAATGATTACTCACCCTACCTAAAACACAGATATCATTATTATTATTATTATTATTTTTTATAATCACTACTTTTTTTTTTGGAAAAAGGCATTATCCATTTTGACCTTATTTTAAAGCCCACAATGAAATATGAGATAAATTATAATTTATTTTTTAAAAAATGGGAATTACTTGTGTGTCTCGGTGTCTCAACTATCTAATAGAAATTCAACTGTAAAAAAAAAAAAAAAATCATATTAATTGAGTTCAAAAATCAAATCTAAGGTTTAAAAAAACCAGATTTAATAACGACTCACTCCCTTTAACTTTGATTGTGATGAAAATTTATGAAAGAGGTTGATGAAAAAGCTTAGAGCAACTATGCTTCCAAGAGATCAAGATTTTGCACATTTTAATTATGGTATATAGGTAAATTTAGATAGGTGATATGACATTGTTGATTAATTTTGATAAAATTTAAGAATGAATTTTTATCACAATACGGCTATTAATTAGTAGACTGTAAGGGTGTAGAAAGCCCAAAAAAAAAAACAAAAAAAAAAACAAAAAACAAAAAACAAAAAAAGCAAATGTGTGGTCGAACATAAGAATACACACATGATATCATGGTAAACAAAAATTGTATTGGAAAAATAATTATGTATTCACAGGATCTAAACTAATTGGTGGGAAGCTAGAGTTGGTATCTGTTTTGAACACTTAATTCTAAATATTATCATTTTCCATAAAGCTTGGGATCCCACCTAATATCTCATCTTTTTAATACAATTTGATGTAATAGGTACATGATTAATTTGACAGCATTCAATTGGTAAATATTCTTAAATCTATTAGCAGTATGTGTTCACGTCTCTACTTCATACTAAAGAATCACTTGTATATATGTCTTTTTTTTTTTTTTTTCTCCTAAGGAAACTTATATATATACATTATGAAATCTCAAAAATAGAAATGGAAATATTACTCTAATATTGGTTCGTGTTTTTTTGACATCTTTCTTAGATGTCACCAAAGATGGATACTTTTTGATTTTTTATTTTTTGAAAGGTACTTCTTTTTAATTTTTTCTTCTTTCCTATATGTGATTGATGATATAATCTTACGTTCGAGAAAGATGTCACCAAAGAGACAAAACCTTTTATCTTTTATATTCGTTAATTATTTTTCTTCTCTGATACACTTGATTATGATATCAGCTGACGTTCGAAAATCATGGCCCCACATAAACAAGACTTTTGGATTGCCACGAAAAGGAAAAGAATAGAATACGAAGAGAAGCACAATAAGGGCTCGTGGAGTGAATTGAGGAGCTAAATGGGTTGATTGGGGTACAGGATAGATGGGCCTTATGGGGCCCAATCACCACATGATAGGTGGGGGAGGAAGATAGTGGGGCCACAAACCTGAGAAGATGTCTCTACTCCAACCGACTGGGCCGTAGGGTCTGAGCCCAAATTTGGTTGCTTACGATAGTGACAACCATTAAAAGGAGGCACACCACAACCAAAGAGAAGACACCCAATTAAAACACCACCAGAGACCAGAGTTGCAATATGATTTGAGTTACTTCCCTATTGTACACAATGGCATGGCCCCCAAATAATAACCTCATTTGTTTACAATCCCAAACAAAGGAGTAAGGACAGCTACTACTTATGCATATTATCTATATATACACCTATAGCTACTTATATATATATATATATATGAGAGAGAGAGAGAGAGAGAGAGAGAGAGAGAGAGATGTGGACAAATACCAGAAGACCTAATATACTTGTTTGAGACCCACTACCGCCCCATGTGCATGTGAGTTTGTTTCCATCAAATTACCCAATTGCAATCAAAATCAAGGGCAATGTTTTCACTTGAGTCTAAGTGCCTTACAGTTTTGACACTATCCTACTCTATCATTGTAGTGACCCAACAAAACCCATTTCTCTCTTATTATTATTATTATTTGTTCTTTGAAAAATAAAAATAAGAATTGAATGTGCATAAGTACCTACCATTATAGGGCTTAATTCTGTGATAGTACGTACCACTTTGATGTTTTTCGTTGGATTGCACCATTTTGTGACCCACTTTTGGATCAAGCTCTAGCTAGTACCTCTAGGACCATTTAATAACGGTTTGATATTGTTTCTAACTATATATCAAATATTTTTTTTTTAAAGGAGAAATAGAAACGAAAATATCTAGTTGGGAGGGTATAATGGCAATTGGTGATAATTTTAGCTTAGAAACAGTCAGTGGACGGCCAATATAGTGACCGTGACTTATTTAGGGCTCCACTACTTGAATTTCTGGTGCCAAAAAGGGTCAATTGGACGGTTGATTTATGCCGTACATGGGACCCTAAAAACATTGTTTGTCTCCCAAAAAATCACGCCATAAACATTATCATTACGAATAACCTTGAAACAATGTTTTTTTTTTTTTTCTTGGGGGGGGGGGGGGGGGGGGGGGAGGGATTTATTTCAAAAATAAAACAAAACTAAAAAAAGGAGAGGAAAATGTTAAAGAGTGATTTTTATTTGTTTTGGTTGACAACTTTTAATTTTAATTTAAAGTTGAAAAATGGATGAAGAGTTACTCAAACAACATCTTGATTTTCATTTTAAAACCAAAAAACGAAAAATAAAAATGTTAACAAACAAGTCCTATGTGACAGTTATTCTATATAAGCTTTAATAAAAGGTTCAAAATTATGTTGTCAATTTTGCAGTTTGTAGTCTATGGATTTTCAGAAGAAAAACTGGTTTTTTGAAGCTAGCCCAGTGAAAATAAGAATTGAGGATGTGATGAGCTCAGCAAATTGGCATTCATTCTCCTTTAGTTGGTACATGGTCGTAGGAGACTAGAAGTGGAATGTGCCCTTTCAGGACTAAATTTTATAGGAAACATATGGTTAAATAATATGTCGGGTGCTTACAATTATATCAAGTGACTAATTTTTTTGAAGGAAAAGGGGAATATAAGATTAAACCAGTAAATCATTCAGTACATAGCAGTGGACACAAGTTAGAATTTCATCAAACCAAACTTGGTCAAGACAAGAACGATTACGAAAATGAGTTAAGTTATGGGCTACCATGTTCCCAAATTTGGAAATATGGCAGCAATTAACATTACCAAGCAAAGAAAAGGAGCTATGAATATCCTTTAGAATAGGGGCCTCCAGCGAGTGTAGGGAGCCATTCTGAACAGTTAGAATGGCATTTCTCGAGTCACTTTCAATAAAAGAGATGCGGAGATTATGCTCTACTGCGAGCATGACTCCTTCTCTAATAGCGATACATTCAGCGAGAAAAGTAGAGAAGATACCCACAATTTTCTTCAAGAGAGCAGCACGAACCGAGCCTAGGCTGTCTCGAATAACGGCACCTACGCCTATATAGCCATGACCTACACCTAAGGCGGCATCCACATTCAGTTTTAGAGAATTAGGAGGGGGACAAAACCAAGGACCACAAGAAAAAGTCGCTCCCGAGTGGTCGAGGATTAAAGTACCCTGATCAAGTGACTGATTAGTGTAAGTGTTACCTAAACTTTTATTTTTGTCCTATAAAATTGGTAGTTACGTGTCCCCCCCTTTTTTTCATATATAATTAGGGATATTTCGATAATCTTGAGTCTAAAGTATAAATATATACCAATCCAGTAGGTTTTTTTTTTTTTTTCCCCACCTATACATAGGTATTGTTTTGGCCAACTAAAATTTATTTGCATATTTTTTAATAGTAAAAAATAAGAGAGAGAAATAACATTAATGATGCACATCTTTTCATTCACATTATTATAGACGTTAGATCACCATTAGATGATGATCCAATAGTTAAAAAAAAAATACCTAAACATAGGTAAAAAAATAATACATACTGGATTCGCAACCATATATATATGTATGGGCAGTAGGTATTTTTTTTTTTTTACTTATTTATAAGTATCGTTTTGGCTAATTAAAATTTATCATACACGTCTATTTATAGTAAGAAAAAAAAATAGCATTAATAATACACATCTTTTCATGCACATTATTATAACCGTTCGATCACCGTTAAATAATGATCCAACGGCTAAAAAAAAAATACCTATTTATCATACACGTCTATTTATAGTAAGAAAAAAAAATAGCATTAATAATACACATCTTTTCATGCACATTATTATAACCGTTCGATCACCATTAAATAATGATCCAACGGCTAAAAAAAAAATACCTATACGTACGTAAAAGAAAAAACTTATTAGATTGAGAACCTATATATATATATTTCTAGTAAAAGAAAGTCTTCATAGAACATAAGATTAAGATTAGTAATTCACATAAATAAGTAGTAATACACTTTGCCTAGGTGGATTAGAACTTATTATTAATATAGTCTTGTCTAACTAAATAGTTGGGTAAACATTGTTATTACGCTTTCATCAAAAGATTTAATTTCTTGTACGTGGTCAAGCACTAGTCGTTTGTCATGAGTGGTCTAATACGAGGTTGCTATAGGCCAAGAGTGGTAAGTGAAGGTTTAAACAAAGTTTTCTAGAAAAGCAAAGTTTCAATTTACGATTACGTATTATATAAAACCCCAAAGAGTACTACGTAGCACACGCACTCAATAAACGACAATGAAATGTTAGCATAGCGACAAAAATGTAAAAAATAATAAAAACAACTAATATGGCACGGGCGATTCTCATTACGCCGCGTCATTAAACCAAATTGAGAGTGCTTATTATTTATTAAGACTCATGTCTTCCCCTTTAAGTTTAGATTGTCGGCTATGAACCAAAAAAAAAAAAAAAGAAAGATAGTTAAGACTTAGGAGGATTTCCATTCATTATCATACTTAGTCATTTAGTTTGATGGAATGGTTTCCATTCATTATCATACTTAGTCATTTAGTTTGATGGAATGGAATAAAAATAGTAATGAGAATTGTAAAAAAATAGAATTAGAATGGGAATAAAAATGATATTCTATTATTTAGTTGAATTAATATAATAGAATAAAATAAATATTATATTGACCAAAATATCCTTACTTTTAAATATCTTAATAAAGAAAAAATAGAAAATTGAGTTTTAAACTGATTGACAAAAATTTAAAATCATTATTTCTTAGCTTTTTGAAAGGAATAAGAATTCCACCAAATATTGGAATTAAGATTCTAAAAGAATCTTGATTCCATACTTTAAAATCCAACTAAACAATAGAATAGACCTTGAAAAAGAATGACTATTCCATTCTAAGGTCCATTCCAACCAACCAAACACACTATTAACTATGGGTTCGAGTGGCATTTCATCCCTAACCACAACTTCATCTAGGGCTTTATTTCATTATACATATGGAGTTCAAGCAGCATATTGTTTAGTATTTGCCAGGGTCGGTTTTCTTTATAGGACTTCCGTACAACTTCACTTGTTTTTTTTTTTTTTTCCTTTCCTTTAATAATTAAAAAAAAAAGGGTGAAAACAACGGTCTTTAACTAATAATGTAGACTACTAATTAAGGAAATAGAAATAAAACGAGGACTTAAATCAGGTCATGTTACATATTTTATATTTGATAATAAGAAGAATCAAGAATAATTACTGAGAAGACAAATCGATTTCTGTGACGAAAAATGTAATGATATTTTCTACCACCATCAACAAAATAAAAAATTACTTGGTAATGAGTAATCACAAAGTCTAAACAGGTTAGATTAGCGAAAAAATATCATACTAACAACTTTAACCGCATTGCAATTTGGCAACTCAATTTGAAAGTCGAAACTCTACACAAGAGAAAAATATTAACCAAATATGGCTGAATTAGAACCAGGGACAAATTTTGGAGGGCGACTAACTAATCTTAGACCTCCAAATTTTGACATATCTGTCAAACGCCATAACACTTTTTACTTATCATACTTTACCACTTCAAAACAAATTCAAGTTAGTTACTGTTTTTATTTGGCAACACAACCAGCTCATATTGTCTTCCAAATATCAACTTTTGGGTTCAAACGGAAAGGGGACCAAAAAAAAAAAATTTTTTTTAGGCAATTGAAAAAAAAAATGTGATTACGGTTAGCTTAACTCTTATTGGCCACTAGAAATTGTTATCATGTTAAATGTAATTCGTAGTATATATTTTTGGACCAAAATTCGTGATATATTGGAAACGGATTATAAATTTGGTTAATACTAATATTTTTTTTTCCGAACAATACTAATATTTGTTTGTTAAACACTGATATTGTAATGGTATAGATAAAAAGGGAAATTTCTTCGAGGGAAAAGGGAAACAAAAAAAAGAAAAAATGAAACCTACTATAGACACATACTATGGATTTTAATTGAAAGACTGTTGCATATCAATACTCATTATCCCCCAATGATAAACTATGACAATGATGTGTTGCTTGAAAATCTTATTGCGTGCCTGAGACCTAAAACGACATCACGAACCCATTAAAACGGCAGTAACTAGTTTAAAAACCGACGAAGCTTAGAATAAAGATCTCGCCCTTGGCGGGGGGCTTTTGGATTAACCAAATCAAAATTAAATCCAGAGGCACACACAGCACAAAACAGCGAACCAGCAGAGAATGGGGCCAGATTCATCGTATGGTCACGTCCACGGTCCACAACTGAGGAAAAATCACGTTCGACAACTCACTAACATTCGAGGCGACGTGGCATCCCCTGGGCCACTCGTCCCTGACACCACCACCCCCCCCGATTAGAAGAGCGAAGCAGATCATATTATAATATTTTTCATTTTTCATTTTTATTTACCCAAAAAACAAATTAACAATAATAATAATAATAAAAAAAGAATAAATAAAAAGGTAGCCGACAAAGCGACAACCAGATTTTGTGGACTACAACACCCCCAGCTTCTCAGCCGTCCACGTGTCTTCCACGGACTGTTCCGATCCCTCTTCCACGTCCGTACGGTCCTGTCATGTGTCAGCCCCCAAAAGACCTCCTCTTCAATATCTCGCTGCTACTCCTCGACTCGCTATATCCGCGGGAACAGTCGGCTACGATAATGCCTCAGCCCCCACCCCCACCATAGGGCTATTTTCGTCTTTTCAGAATAAGACTGGGTATCGTGGTTATTCCGTCCATGTTGTCGGGGTATTTTCGTCAGTTCGAATTAAAAGTATAGAGAGAAGAAGATATGCGGGGATATTTGTCAGACTTCAGTTAAAGAACCTCCCCCTCTTCTCTCTGATTTTCTCTCTTACACACTCTCCCACTCAGAAACGCACGCACGATCCAACACAGAGAATATATATATATATATAAATATAAATAAATAAAGGAGATAAACAGTGAAGAGAAAACGAAAACTTGAAAGCTCGAAACCCGGCGAATGTGAACTGATTTTCCGGGAAAGTTCATTCATTTTGCGGGAAAATTGAGCGATATATTTGAAATGCAAGACGTTCACTCGATCGGAGGGGGGCGGTTCTTCGCGGCAGGGGGCGGTGGCGGAGGAGACCGGAGGCTGAGGCCGCATCAGCACCACCATCATCAGAATCATCAGCAGGCCTTGAAGTGTCCTCGTTGCGATTCGCTCAACACCAAGTTCTGCTACTACAACAACTACAACCTCTCTCAGCCCCGCCATTTCTGCAAGAACTGCCGCCGCTACTGGACCAAAGGCGGCGTCCTCCGCAACGTTCCCGTCGGCGGTGGTTGCCGGAAGACTAAGCGTTCGAAGCCGAAAGCGGCCTCGTCGGCTCCGGCGGCGGCAGCGACGGCTCCGGCGTCGCAGGATCGGAAATCGAACTCTCGCTCGAGCAGCGAGAGCTCGAGTCTCACGGCTACGAACACGAACGCTGCGACCGAGGCGGTTTCGGCGCCTTCGACGAGTTCTGGCTCGAATTTGCTTAATATTAGTAGTCAGGAGTCGAAATTCTTCGTCGCTCATGAGTGTTCGAACCCTAGCTTCGAGCCATTACCGGAGGCGATGATCGAGCAAGGCGGTTCGGATTGCGGAATTTTCTCGGAGATTGGAAGCTTCACGAGCTTGATCACGTCATCGTCGACGACCGGAGGAGGAGGAGCAATGGCGCCGACGACGACGTTCGAGTACAATTCCATCTCTGATGTCTCGATCTCGCCGTTCAGGTTGATTCAGCAAGGTCAAGATCATCATCATCAGAACCAGTCGTGGCATCATCAGCAAAAGGTGATGGCGTCCGTGGCTCCTGATCAAGATCAGTTGAAGATGCAGGAGGGGGAGATCACGACGAGTGGGTTACTTGATCAGACGTCTCAGGCCGATCTATCCGTTTTGCAGGACAGATCCAACGGTGGAGGAGGATTCGGATCAGTAGGAGACTGGCAATCGTGCGGAGGAGATCAAGTCCTCTTTGATCTCCCTAGCACCGTTGATCATGCATACTGGAGCCAAAGTCAATGGACGGATCAAGACCACCCTAGTCTCTATCTCCCGTAAATCTCTCACCTTTTAACTATTTATTAAAAAAAAAAAGAAAAGAAATGAAAACTCTCAATATCTCAAATTATCAAACAAAAAGAAATGAAAAAAAAAATCTGAGAGTTCTTTTTTTTTTTCCTGAAAAATTATGGATGTGACTGTTTTTATTGTATGTAAATTTTACAAATAATTTTTCTTTTTTTTTTTCTATTTCTATTTTCTTGGGTTTAATTTGATGATTTTGGATGGTGTTTTTGGGGTTTGATCTGGATAAGTTCATGTAAGATGTAACTAACTCTCAACGTTTTTTTGATTTCTACTTTTATTATTATTATTATTATTATTTTGGGAGGAGTTTTTGTTGTCTGATATTGTATCTTTGATTAATCAAATATAGAGTGTTTTATTTTTTGAGATAACACCAATACATAGTGTTTCCTTTATTTGCTTCTCGTTAAAATAGAAAAAAAAAATTAATTAATTCGTTAATTGGATTTAGCGGCCTTAAACACTCGTGAGTGAAATTACACACGTCAAAATGCCACGTCATAAGTCGGTTGGAGGCGGTGCGTGCGGAGCCGGGTCCCCACTAGGGGTAGTGATGAGTGCCATGCGCGATTATGACTCTACGTGCGCTAGGGGGGAGAGAGAGAGTGGGGTATTTAAGTAGGGCCTGCGGAGAAAGCGGCATGGTCTTCGAATTGTGGGGGCCACGTGGGGATTCCCCATTGGCGGAGAGAGTGAGGTCGGTTTGTGTTTGGCTCTTTCTCGCACTCGCACTCTTTGGGATTTTGTAATCGAGTGCTGATGATACGTAGTGTGAGGACGAAGATCATGGTGGTCGTGATCGTGTGGAAATGAAGAATATGATTGTGATTATGATGATGACGATGATGATGTGTCTCAATAGGGACCCACGTTAGGTTTGGGTGGGAGGGTGAGGTGGGGTCCACGTTAAGGGCGAGTGCAGAAGTGGTCTCCCCCGGAAAAGTCTTGCATGGTTGCTCGATTTTCTGCGAGCCATTGGGATTTGGACGTACGTACCTAAATTGCAAATCGTAATTGAATGGTGGATTTGCCATTATTTATTTATTTATTTTTAATTTATTAGTGCCGTGTTTTTATTTATTTATTTATTTTTATAGAATAATAGTGTTTTGATTATCTTGTGGTTTTATAAATAAAAAACTGATATGAAAGAGCCATAAAAATTAAAGAGAACTGTGAGTGTTTGCAGTATTAGACTGTTGTCACGTAAAAAGTATTTAATCATAATTTCTTTATATTACGGGGTAAAATATATTGAAGACTATTACGTGAAAAAATTTTGACGAAAATTTTATTTTTCGACCACATTTACCACCAATCAATATCTTGGAAAAATTAGAAATGATCCATATTTATTACGTGATAGCCTGGTGTTAACTACTAATACTATAGGCTTTTTGGCACAATTTTCTCTATTTTTGGTTTTGCGTTAATTTAGGCTTTAATATATATACAACCGTGGCATGATTGCAGTTCAAGCAGAAAAGGAAAAAGAAAAATGACGTTGTTACCAACTAGTTTGGGGACTATGTATTTATAATATCGAACTGACAGATATTTAAGAGTAGTTTGTGTTGATCTTTATTTAAAACTCCAGCTGATATTTTTTATGGCAATAGAAAATGCTAAAAGGTGTGGTATAGTCCCAAGCATCACACAGTAATAAAGAGTTATTAGTGTGTAGCACAGACACCGCAGATATTCATGGTATATCACTTGTTTGAAATAAAAATGGAATTAGAATACAAGAGCTACAGTAAGTGGGAGTATTTAGCGGTGGTGTGGCAATGTTGCTTGTAGAAAAAAAGACGTGGAAATTGGAACTAAAATATTGGTAAACTTTGCTAACAAAATAATAAATAATTTGAAGAATGGTACGCGTCGCATGGCCGAGAGAGAGAGAGAGAGAGTAAATTGGACGTGGTACCGTAAATATTTCATCAATTCACTGTTTGACGCTTGCCAGGCATGTGAAGGCTTACCAATTAAATAATTGGGTTTAATTTCCCGCAATAGCCTTCGATTATAGTCGTTTTTTCACTTGTCTCTCAAATTTTCGACTTAGTACGTTACTATAAATTTTGTTAATTATTTGTAGCATCGCTGGCCCTGATATATATAAATCACACAACTTTGAGGACATAATGGTCAAATTATATGTAATCACCTATAGTCATATATTGAGGACCAAAGTTGAACACAAAACATAATTCGAGGACTAAAGTAATACGAAGACCATAATTCATATACTATATTCGTGAAATTAAACCCTTTTTTATATGTTAAAAATCTCAATGCTATTTTTGAATGCTGTGTTACAATTCTATTCCTCCAAAAAAAAGGATGTTAAGTTAGATGAAACAATATCATAATGAAAATTTGGTCAAAAAAAAAAAATCATAATGAAACTAGTTACTTCGGGATTTTCTTTTTTCTTTTTTTTTTTTTAAACATAATGCCATTAACAAATTAAAAAAAAAAGGTTAATTTCTCTTTAGTTTGGCCCATGAATTTTTTTATTTATTATTTATTATTCTTATTATTTACCTTCTTGGCTCCCGAATTGACCAGTATACCCTTTAAGTATGTATAGATGACATTTTTTTTTTTTTTTAATGGAATGGACAATGAGGATTATCCCCATTCAATGAGACAATCCAAATTCAACTTTAAATGTAGTATTATCCCCGTTCAATGAGATGATTACTGACTCTTTTTATTTAATTGTACTATTTTTTTTTTTTAGTTTCCTAATTGAATAATGCTATATATGGTCCAATACTATGCATTGGTCTGTTATTTGATGATTATAACTATATTTGGAGTGGTCATATGGGAATCTGTTTTTTAATTATTATCACCTAATATTATATTGATACACCATATGGTATTGAGCACTAATGGTGCCTATAACATTGCTCTTCCTAATCTGATAAAGAAATCCTGAGCATCCTTAAAATAAAAATAGATAAATAAAAAAAATATTGAGCACCCTCACTTATAAATAGGAGGCCCAGTTTAAGTAAGAAAATACTTTCCATTCTACATTTTGAATTCCGTAGAATTATTGCAAAATTGTATTCCAAACTACTATATGTAGATCATGAAAATTTTGGCATGTAGGTAAGATCAAGCCAAACCACGTAATAATAATTTTTCATAAACTTTCTCCAATTTATTCTTATTACTGACTGATTTCTATATAAGAATTCAATACCTAGTGTTGACAAAATCCTCCATCAAACATAAAATGCAATGCAATACATTTCGATGTATCAAAATATGGCCGTCATTTTGATCACAAATTTAGCTTAATTCATAATCACATCAACTTTTAAAGTTAAGATGCAAAGTTCAAATTCCGTCACTAGTCTCAATCAAGAAAGAAATTAATTTACATATATGTTCATATAATTTTTGTACAAATTACGTAACTTTCGGTGATGAAGGATTTGGCTATCTGAGATTTACTAAATGGCGGGTCAAAGTGATAACAAGAGAGTTTGAATTTTGTGTGATCATACGTTGAAAAGAGATTAGGGCCATTTAATTAAAAATAGGAAGAAAGAGGAAGAAAAAAGGACTGCACGTAGATGAATTATTTGTATGAGTGGAGGGCTTTTTTTCTTTTTCATATTAATTATTAAAAATTAAACCTTAGTCAAAGGATATCTCGAAAAAAGACATGATCAAAGGAAAATAAGTTTGAAAACACACCAAATAATGTCTCTTAAAACATCTTGAAAGAATTTATACTATTGCATTAGAACTATTGTTCCTCTTTCTCCCTGCTGGAACCCGAATTGTAGGGAGGAGTTTGTTTGTTTGTTTTTATTTTGTTTTGTTTCGATTTGTTTTTTTTTTTTTTTTTTTTAAGATTTCATTTTCTTTTGTAAGAATTCTGACAAAAAAGAAGAAACTTTATATAAATTAAGAAAATGTTTTCCTCCTTCTTTTCCTTTGTCTTTTCCATCACAATTATGTTTTCCTTCCTTTGTCTTTTCCCTCACAATAATGTTTTTCTTGACAATTCAAGCTAGAGAGCCTAAAGTGCTTTATTTAAAAAAAAAAAAAAGAAAAACAAAAATTGAAAAGATTTTTTTAATTTTTATTATTTTTTTATCAACTCAAAACCAACTATTGCCATCCCACTTCCCAGAAAGTACCTACTAATTTGCACCAGAACTTAAATCCAAAAGTACAAAGTTATAAAATACTAGCAACGTAAGGACATATTGACTATTTTTTTTTTTTAAATCTTCCAGAAATTCTAAAATTACGTCTCTAAAAAAAAAAGAAATTGTCAGATTATAAATTTTCTTCTGAAATAAAGGTTTAATATAAAGAAGATGAATTTGTTTAATAATTTTTTTTAATAAAAAATTAGACTTGTAAAATATTAAAACATAACATAAATGAGTTGCGGATATATAATGTGACATAAGGATTTTGCTAATCTGACGAAGTAGCTACTGGGCTGCTAATATGTGCCTCAGAGCCCGGTTTAACAAAATAAAACCAATTAATTTTCCCTTTTTCTATTAAATGAACACTTTGGTTTTGGCTCAAGTGGTATAAGGTGAGGCAATATAATCAAAGTTACTCATTTTTCATATAAAATTCATCATCAAATGATAAGTCATGATTTTTAATAGCATATGATTTCAAAGTGGGACTGCATTATTTGAAGGTACCTAAAATCATATCACATTATTTTGTACAAGTTTTTAGCATAATAACCTCTAGCAATACTCGAGGCAATACGTACAATGGATAAGTTCAAATAATATTTGCTTATAAATTGAATATTGACACGTAAATAATACATCTCTATTAAATGAGAAAGAAATATATGAACTAATACTTTGAGTGGGCAAAGCAAGTCAAACGAAATTGAATGTGGTTGCTAATAGACATATAACATGTCATGCATATATATCGGGCCATATAGATGTGTGTGTATATATATATATATATAGAGCGAGAGAGAGAGATCATAAATGGGATATTTATGTTTTTGGGGATGAAAATCAAGTTGAAAAGTGCTCTAATGTATTAGTCTATTAGACAGCCCAGCGTAGCTTGAGTTGGACCCCATGACAGAGATGGAAAACTAACGAAGGTCCTGGGGACTGAGAGGGTCAGTCAGACTAACGTGGCTTGGTTTTGGTTTGGTCTTTGGTGGTCCAATCCTTCCTTGTTTCACCTGCGCTGCCCATAATACCTACAATTATTACTTTCCTATGTAACTCCATTTATTCCTCCGAACACTTCGAAGAAAAAAAAAAAAAAACAATAAATGCAATTTCTGATAGGCTCATTAGATGAGAGTCATGAGACCCAAGGATTTTTAAAGGTAAATAAAATAAAATAAAATAACTAGCTAAATATAATGGAGACCGATGCCAAATCTAGCTTAGCTAGCTTCTCTCCCTCATCTTGTACAAATTAAACTATAAACATGTCTTGCCTTGCCCTCTTAATTATGCTTTATCTTTTTAAATTTGGATGGCATTTTGGTTTGGAACCAATTATTTTGAAAGAAATTCATACAACTCGCTCTAATTGTTATCTTCTTATGACAAACAAACATCAAAATCCAGTATATCTTGCAAGTTCCTCTGAGAAAATGGCTTTAGCGTGGTCTTATTAGTTTTTATCTACTCGTGTGATTGTGTATTAGTGTATGAGTACGCAATCCTATTATCAAAATTATTAGTGGGGAATAATAATATCGGCGTGTATTAATAAGTTGTAAGTTTTGGCCTCAAGTGGTTGGGTGCGTGAACGTGAATGTGTGATCCGGATCCAAGTTTTAGTGTTTTCTTGTATTTTATTTCCCCTCCTCTAAAAAAATGTCAAAAAAAAAAAGTTGTAAATTTTGTTTTATGGTGTTGGTGTTAGCCTATTAGGTTTGTTACCTTCATTACTTATTCAGTCTGGCATACAGATGTCAAATTGGGCCGGGTCAAACGATTCGGCCCGCGGCCTGTTGTTTTGGGCTGCAGGCCAGTCCGACCCGACCTTAGGAGTAGAGATGGATTAGACTTATATATCTAGGCCTACAGGCCGGCTCGGCCTAGTACGGTCCGCTAATCGCTAGCCCGTATGCTCGCCAAAAATAATTTTTATTTTATTTTATTCTTTTAGGTTTTTAAATAAATTTAAATACAAAAATTTTTCCACTACTTATAAATACACATTCCTTCATTCTTTTTTTCATACTTTTAAATTTCAATCTAATTCTAAATAATTTTCTTAAGGTTTTTTTTTTTGTTTTAAACTTTTTTTTTTTCAACTATTCAACTTACATACTTTTAGCTTATTTAATTATTTTTAAATTTTTATCAATAGGAAAAGAACATAACATATTATTTATTTTTCCATAAATTTTAATTTTAAATTTTTAATATTTTTAACTAATTATACAAATAATAATATTATTTTTTTAGATTTTTATATTTTTTTAAATTGGGTGTACCGGGCCCGCCCGCCTAGGAGTCCGGCGGGCCTACGGGCTGAGTTGGGCTCTACTTTAAAAATTTTGGGCAGGCCAACCTGGCCTGCTTTCTTAAACGGTCTAGCTTGGCCCGCCTATTTTAACACCTCTAGTTCAGCACTAATTAATTAACTAGCAAATTAAATCAGACAGAACTCTTTTTTAATTCTTGGTGTTATTTCCTCTTCTTGTTGGAAGAGAGACTCTTGGACCAGTTGCTTGATCAATTCTAAAATAGACATGGGTCTATTGGTACATCTTAGTGTCCAAATCATAATACTGTTTTGAAAATTTAAGCCCACCTATTATTATCCAAATCATTGTTAACCGTCATTAGGGGTGTCAATTCGTGTCGGGTTGAAGTCTAATATATACATAAATTATGTCAACCCGAACCCGACCTGTGACCCGTCGTGTCAGAAAACCATCAACACTAACCCGACCCGCACAACCCGTTTTGGTGAATAACATCCAACCCACAACCCGATTTTGACCCGTCAATCCGTTTTTGACCCGCCAACCCGCTATGACCCGTATTTTTTTACTTATATTTTCTTTTTCTAAAGCTATTATTGTCTCATTTTAAAATAAATAAATTAGAGATAATTTATAAATATAATTAATAACTTATAATCCCAAATACATACATTATACAAATTAAATATATCTATAATAATAGTCATAAACAAATTAAATAAAAAATATTTTATAATTTAATTATATATATTTGTTGGCGGGTCAAACGGGTCAAGTTCGTGTCAAGCGAGTTGACCCGAACCCGACCCGTTTTTTTTATTCGTGTCAGGTTGGTCGACCCGAACCCGACCCGCACCATTTTTCTTCAATCCTAACCCGCAAAAAATCGTGTCGTGTTCGTGTCGTGTCATCGTGTCGTAACCCGAATTGCCACCCCTAACCGTCATGAACTAGTGCGAATCTTATATGAGTAATGATAGGAAAACCAAAATTTTGTGCCAAAAACTTATATAAAATAATGTGACATGCATTTCAATAATTTCTTATTTTAAAGTAAGACCACAATATTTAAAGTTATATAGCGAAAAATGATAACATATCACTCGTATAAGTTTTTTGGTGTCTCCGTCTTTACTCATTTTGTATATGTAACTCCACAAGTTTTTTTTTACCTTTTTTTTTTAAATTTTTAGAATCCACTACACATCATGGTGTGTATGTGTTGTGTGAGAGAGAAAAAAGATAGACCAACAAAAATCATATAATCTGACTGACCATAAAATGAATAAAACGAAACTGAATAAATCAAAAATCAAATAAAAAGAAAAATAAACAATGAAATAACCATGAACCAAAAAACTGAATATCCCGTCAACAGTACTTTAAAAAAATAAAAATCGGCCTCTGAACACCGTTAGCTAACGTAAAAGCGACTAGTGGTCATGATATAGTAGTAAGTAGTTTACCCCAAAATATCTTTGTGTGGTAAATAGTACCGTCTTTATCCAGTAGGTATTTTTTTTTTTTTAAATCTTAGCTATCTATAAGCAGGGATGGAGCTAGGATTTCTCTTTAAGAGGATAGGTCCTAATTATAATTCAAAAAATAATTAAAAATAATAATAAGTATTATTAGGTCCGTTAATCAGGTATTACCAAATATAATTAATTTTCAATTAATTACGTGAGGTGGTAATGCGGAAATTATAAAAATAACACAAGATATTTTTACTTGGTTCAGTTATCTCCCGATAACCTACGTCCAAGGGGCCACGCCTAGAGAATAAACACTGTTAGTAAAGTTTGAATGAATACAAACACCAATTTGACTTATACAATAAAAGACTCCCTCTTTTGATTGTCGCAATGTGGATGTATTCCTTCACCAACGTGTCTAGCGAGTACCACTCGTCTTAGGTTGACTTCGTTCTTCTGAAATCCCTTCAGGTACTTGAAGTCGATCTTCTCTCGAAGACAATCAGCACCTCTCCCGAAGCACTGTCACTCAAACGACTAGGACACCTCTTAAGTCTAAAATAAGGTTAAAAAAAAAATCTTTCTTTTACACTCAATAGCCGAAATACAATAGTGATCTCTCTACCTAAAGCTACTCTTGAGTGGCCTTTAAATAGAGAAGGGAGCAAGCCTTCACGTGTATGATCTGTAAAACAGCATTTAAGAGCATTTAATATTGATTAGAAGACTTGCAAAATCAGCCAAGTTTGTTACCAAACTTAGAAAAATGGATCTAGAAAATAGTTGCTGATTCTGTTCACATGTTGCAACATGATCTGTCAACTAGTCATGTTGTAACAGAAAAAGAAACTTTCAGATTACTTTCCTGAAAAAAAATAATCAGTTACTCAAACCTATTTGGCAGCTAATAGCACGAATTAGAGTAACTTTAATCAGTGAGAATCAGCACAACTGAGTTAAGGAAACTTCCATAAAAGATATTAACATAAAATATTCATTTAAAGGAATTTCCTTAATGAAATAGTGACATATACTCAAAACCAATTTAGGTAAGAGTCACTTACCTATTCCCTATCAATTAAATCCGTGTATGCATTAATAAGATCAGATTTTTATGATTGACAACTATACAAATCGGGCCCTAAAGCATATAAATGGAAAATATAGATTATACTGAAAAAACTAGTCAGATCAAATATTTAGTCGCATGTTGTAACATGACCGTGAAACCAGTCATGTTGCAACATATAGGTTACCAACAGATATTTGCTCTTTCAAGTATTATAATTTTACTCGATACATTTTTATTCCTTAAAAGCGTTTTACAATGAGCATATTATCAATATCATTAAATATGTCTTTTTCAATGTAAACAAGTAAATTATCATTTATCCACTGATCACTCGTTCTATTATGTAGCCGATTTTTCAAAAAATTCATAGAATAGAATATCCTCTTCATATTAACAGTAGCAACTGGTAAAATTAATATCAATGTCACAAGTCGATAAGTGAGAGGGATAAACATTGTGTTTTCTTATCTCAGTCATTTTTTGTGTAAAATTACCAATACTTTTCAATCCATTGAATTCCTCACTAGAATGTGTATTATATATATTTCAAGCTAATCATCAAGTTTCATGAGTTCTATAGTAGAAAAATCCTTTGGACACACTCAGTAAAGTGAATTAATATTTTCTTGTCAAAAACTGATAATATATTACATGGATACAAGCATGCCATATAAAGAAGCAAGTCTGAAAAACATATATTTTTTTATTGAATTTATTTAAAATCAATTAAAATAAAATAATGAGATATATTAATTCTGAAATGGGTTGGACATTTTTTTATTAACCAATGCAACAAATTTTTAATTGTAGGTGTATGAAGTTTTATTGTATTTTAAAAATCTTTTAGGGGGTTTTATTATTTTTTTCAAAGTTTTTTAAGAGTTATATAAATTTTTTTTTACAAATTTAATGAATATATAAGAAATAAATAAAAGTTGAGGGAGGGCTGACTAGTGAATCAGTTTCGTCCGTGTCTATAGGTTTTTTTTTTTTTTTTTTTTTTTTTTTTTTTTTTTTTTTTTTTGCTGTTGAATCATCGTTCTAACAGCTATAATGATTTGACTAGTTGGAAAAAAATACACATTATTTAATTTTTTTTTTCTCTTTCTACTTTGTTATTATGAAAAAGACGTGTAAAATGAATTTTAATTGAGCAAAACTATGTATATAAATAGGTAAAAAAAAAAATCTACTCAATTGTTGTCCTTATATATATATATAATAAACAATAATTCTTCAATCTTGCTTGCCAACGTACGTATAATTGATGAGATGAAAAGAGAGGCATTATATTTGCCTTAGAAATGTAATAACAATACAGAGACTAAAGTGCCACCGATGGTGCTTAGCACTATATAAATGTAAAAAGCATTAAAATTATTAAATTGTTACCGTCATTAATGGATCCATTGCTATACTAGCTACTGATATTTTCAGTTACATGTGTGACACGTTAAGATTGCTAAGCATTAGTTGTGTTGCTTAGCATCGCTCACGTAAGTACTGTCCAAGACAAGCGTGGGCGTGAATAGTTATCCGGTCTATGGATCATCACGTAGGTGATCAGATGGTGACCTATTGAATTGCCATTGATGGTCCTATATGGTGGTGGCTCTTTCTACTGCCTATGGTCGTGGAAGGGTTCAATTAATTAAGACGCATAGCTTGCTGGACCATATAATAATATGGCTATATGTAGGATTATGACATGAAGTAAGTAACCCTTCAATCTTCATAGCTGGGCAGCTAGAGACCATCATCATCGAAGTTGTGGTCCTTTGGTTTGGTGTTTATTACCATAGCAGCTGGCCTTTTGATTATGTGAACACATCTCATCTTGGACATGCCCCAGTTGGTGTGCTATATTATGACCAAAAGTTAAGGCACATTTCCTTTTGGTCCCAAACAATGACTTGACGATGGAGTTGCAACCATTGAGAAATATGTACATATTTATATTTTCTTAAGATGATCAGGAGTTGGAGGAAAATTGATGGTTTGGAGGAGCTCTTCCAAGAAACCAATAAGCATTCCAAAAGGCCTAAATCCACAATTTGTACTGTTTTGGTACTCCGCTAGATTTTAGATCATGATATCTGTCTCGAAGACTAATTAAAAAAATGGTCAAGATCTCCTATTAATACAATTCCAACCATGGCCTTTCATAAAGCAATTATAGACGTAGCAAACAAACCCCAAACCAACTTTTGGGAGATTAGTTGTGTATATCCTAATCAAAACCTCAATATTAGTGTATTTCCTAACAATTTAATCTTGTGTAAAATAAGTTTTCTAGTGTATAGCATCGAATCAAAAAGTTATTTACCCTCACAAAGACTTTTTTTTTTTTTTTTTTCAACTTTAACCTCTAAGGAATACTACTCGCCGGAACGAGTCCATAGAATCTCACTTTTAGAATTTTTTTCCATTTTGTTTTATTTTTGTTTAATAGTTCTCCCCTGTGTGAAGATAGTTATCAAAGATTTAGATCTATGATTATGTCTCATTTTGATTCTATATTGTATAGGTTTAGTTCCAGAATAATCAATGCAGACAAACATAAATATCTACAGAAAACATGTCATTATATCTTTGAGTATAGCTTAAACTCCAATCAGTGGAACCAGAAATTAGTATAACTTAAATCTCCACTTGGTGGAGTCAGTAATTTTGATTGCAGTTCAAGGTCTCATTTTTCAACTTACTTATTTTAAATTAATAATATGTTTGTAACGAAGCTTCGCATGATTTAGTGTAGAGTTTGAACTTATTTGGTTGGAGAATTCTTTCTTTCATTAGAATCTGTTATTGTAAATATTTTACTTTTTAGGTAGTACATCTCATAAAAAAAAAGGGAAAAAATTTGGTTACCCCCGAGTCCTTATTTTGAGGAAAAAATTGTATAAATGACAGGATTTGCCCAAAATGGGCTATGTATAAAGCAACTTATAATAATACCACCAAATAGTGGTGTTATATTATTTAACTATAATCCAGATCCAAAACGTAAGGCTGACAATTTGTGACACGACACGACAACACGACTCGAAATCCACACGGAGTTAGCAGGTTTGGGTTTGCCTTAAACAAGTTCGGATCAAAATTGGGTTGAACCTGTGAATCTGTTTATTAAATGGGTCCGGTTTAGGTTGACCCACCAACCTGAACTTGACTTGCAATAATCCGTTTATTAAACAGGTTAATTTCGGATCAACCCATAATAAACGGGTCGATTTCGGATCAACCTGTTTATGATCCATGTAAAATATTAACGTATTTTTAAGACTTTATTATCCGCATATATTGAGATTTTATGTGATTTTTTATTTTTGGTAAATATTAAAGTCTTAAGGTCATAAAATATGCATGAATTTATGTTAAAATGTGTTTAAAAAATATTTTAGCTAATTTAAATTAACCGGATTAGCGGGTTGTGTTAGCTTGACTTGACCCGAATATGACTCATTTAAATAAATAGGTTAAAGGAGTCGTGTCGAGTCAACTCGTTTATAAACGGGTCGGGTTCGGGTTAGAATTTTTGACACGATTATTAAACGGGTCAGGTTCGGGTTAAGATATATGCTGTTATATATGAATATTGATACGACACGAACACAATCCGCTGACAAAAATTGCCATCCCTACCAAAATGCCGTACGCACCAACAGTACCTATTATCATATAATAAATATGATTAATGGGGCTTATGCTTGACTTTAATCATGTCTCATTGTTAAAATTGATATTGTCCATTATTTTCACCTAATGGTCATTAAACCAAATCAATCCAATGTTATTATTGGGTTATTATTATCATCATTAATATAGCGGAAGGAGCAGCTTAAAGAATTGGCCATTAATGAAAATTTAAGTGCTCAAAGTCTCAAACCTTTGTTTCTTTTGAGCATTGCATTGCGCATAATATTGAAAGTACTTTATCATGATTTAATATTGTGCAACTATAGGCTATAGCTTCAGTCTTTCTGGTCTCTCTTTTTACATGTGTTGAGAATTGAGATCTCTAGTTCTAACTCAAATCACCACATTAGAACATTAATTTATTACCACTTTTCTATTGGGGAATTACACATGTAAGTTAGACATTAATTTACATGTGTTGAGGACTTGAGGTCTTCTTGACTTCACCACATTAAAACATCAACTTAAATTCTATGCTTGTCTTGCTTTAAACAAATCTACATCCAAACCCAATTAAAAAAAATAAAAAAATAAAATAAAAGTTCACACGTACATCCCTGGCTGAATTATTAAACAAATAAATACAATAAGAAAAGAAAATAACAAAGGTGGCGTATTAAAAGATCTCTGGCTGAATTATTATCAATCAAAAATTAATTTAGATTGTGTTTATGGATGCAATAATGGTATGGTTTTTACATCAGAACATTTACTCATTGTCCCATTATAAAAGTAAGCAAAGAGAAACGAAAGAATTAATGATCATGAATTAACAAAATAGTAACAAGTAACAAGTCCAAAAGGGACTATACAAACACACTCAGAATTTACAGCAGAGAAAGCTCATACACTTCCCTCGGCTCTTTCTCAACTCTGGCCTTTCAGGTTTCGCCATTCTTTCTGGGCTGCCATGCCAATCTGAGGCTAGTCTGTACATGTAAATAACCAAACGCTTTACTAACTCATCTATTCCAACAACAACACATGAAAAAGGATGATGAAATACTTAAGAGTTGAATGAGAGTTTTATTACACGGGGAATGCAAAAGACCGCGAACTAGTAGTGCTACTGTTTGAGCGATGCGACACACTTCGAAAGCTCGGTGCTGCTGAGACATGGTGTGACATGAGGCCTGATGAGTGACTTGATTCCTCAATGCAGTGTTGGTGAGCTGGACTTGATTCTGTGAGACTTTCTGAGATTTCATCGTCATGGCTGGTGGTAGTAGTGTGTCCTGTTTGAGGAGGCTGCTGATGAGAATCTGCACCAAGTGGTGGTTCTTCTGTTCCACTTATTGTGGCTACAGATAAATCACTATGACAAGAGCCTTTTCCACTCTCCACCTCGTCAGGAATGGTGACACTGCTTGTATGGTTATTGTCACCTTTTTTCTCAACTGTTGGCGATACCATAGAGCTTGTCAAAACCGCCTTTTGAACCTATATGTTTGATGAAGGATCAGAACCATCTTATTGCTTTGTTGGAAGAATGCTCCTAAGATCTCTAATTCTATGTGCTGATGAAAACGAGGAACAAGCTGGTATTGAAGATATGCATTAAACATCAATCTTGTTGAGTGGCCTCTAGATATGGAGGATGATGCAAGAATGAGAGTAAATGCATCATGATTTTCTAAATTTCAAAGCAAAAAGCACATAGAAAATGCAGTAAGCATGTGAAAAAAGAAGAGAAGCGAAAGAAGATTAAAGAATAATCCTTTTTTGTGAGGGAAACTTGGTTTGTGTTATGTATGCATGTATACAAAAGAACAAAGACCCCCAAAACACCTACTCCAGATGACATAATAGTGCAGCAGCAAAACCAGTTTCATAAGCTATTTCAGCTGTTGTTAAAATTATTTCTTTATATGCTCTGGCTAATGAGCAGAAAGTGTAGTCAAACATTAACAGAAAAACAAGACAACTAGAGAAATGTGAAAAATAAAAATAATAATAAAAACGAAAGTCTGGAGCACATTTTTCAAATGGTTCTGCTAGATTTCTACAGCTGCATTTTGACTTATTTACCACTGTAAGCCTTTCCAATGCTAAAGTACAGATTGATTAAATTCTTTCAGAGTAACATGCACGATATCCGATTATCAAAATTTTCTCCACATCTTAATCTGAAAATAAAGCATGTATATGTAGTACAGTCATCAATTACATATTTGGCCTATTATATTTGGCCATGTTTAGTAATTTTTTCTCCTCTAATTGTGGGAGACAGGAAATGAAATGACATCCCCCTTAGAAATCCTCGACCACTAATATGTACCATGTGTTTGGACTTTGAATTTAGCTCATATGCAGCTTTCTTAATGAGGAAATTACATAGCTAGTGTGGGGACAACTTTGAAAGACAATATTCAAACTGGATAGTACATAAAAGTAAGTAATGCCTCACCTCTCCAACCAGAAGCAATGATTCAGGTACAACCTCCTTGGCGGATTGATCAATTGAGATCCCATCTCTTGAACAAGAATCTAAACCTTCCGTCACCGATTTCGTGGAACCATGCTGCTTAGTCCCGTTCTTGCTGTAATCATCTTCATCAGTAGGTTTTGACCCTTTTGAAATGGACGACATTGTTATCATTGCATGTTCTGTTGATTCGCTTTTTCCATCAGCATCAGATTCAAGTATGCAAGAGATGATCTTATGGTCTACGTCACAATTTTCTACCAAGCACTTGCCCTTACTACAGGGTACTTCCTTGTCAATGCATATGTCCTTGACAAAATGGTAACTGCTCTCTTGTAGGAAAACAACCAGTTCAGGTAATTCATAGTCCATAGAACCCTTTCTAGTGCAATGACTCTTTCTTCTTTTACTATCCTCCGTGTCATTGGGAGCACAAGTTTGCAGTCCCATGTGGTCCCCATTGGCGTTATCCTCAGTAGCTTCTAGTGGCTTCCTTGCTACATTGCCAATCTTCTTCTCATCTGGAAGTGGATTGAGAACTAGTCCGCAATCTTGACTCTTCAGATCCGAGACAAAGAGTTCCTCTAAACCGGTTTTGTCATCTGCCTTGGCAACTTTCATACCCTCATTTTTCTCATTGAATTTGAAAGACTTGTAATCAGGGCTGTACGAAATAGTTGGCTGGCTGCACATGGATTCACCATCTATTGCATACACGTATAGTCTCAAAAAAGAAGAAAACATTAGAACAATTAAGGTGAGAAGATGCAGATACTATAACACATAATTGTCACAAAAGAGCTTGCTTTCCCTTTCATAGCCCTCCGAAAAATTTTTTAAAAAAAAATATCTATATTGTATAATTCTGGAATTATAGAACCAATCCAGTGATTTGATTAGTGATCAAATCTATTTGAGGTTCATATATAAGACTTTTCTGCGGAATTCTCTATATAGTATTAAAAACGAAATGTTTTACCAAGAGATGAGGACCTAAATTACAAACCCCATCATCATCCTGTATAACTTTTCTACCACAAAATTGAAAGAGCTCCATATAGTGTGGTCCATGCCATATTTACATAGTAATTATTTTGACAAATTCAGAATCTCAGTGACCAAGTAAAGACAGGACATAGTGCAAGCAAGGCATAAATTGCCAAAAACTGGTATGAGATTAAAACATCAGAACAACTTACCAGTTTACTTGTATGCAGGTGGGAAATAAATCATATCCCCAGAGAAAATCTGATGCCAAACAATGTCTTGTTCAGCAACAACAGAATGTTCTAGCAGATATCAGCAACTCCCTTATTCCAATTCTCAGAAAAGGAACAACTTTAGATATGTGACCAGCAAATCTGCACTTAAAAGGGAATATTGTATAAGCAAATCACAGATCAAGGAGAAATTTTTTTTGAAGAAATACATCAGAACCAACTAAAAAAATTCTATTTATGGAAAACTACAAATATTCTTGTTTCTTGCAAGGAAAAGGAAAGAAAATTCTGGCAAAGGTCAGCAATTGCACCTAAGAGGATGAATTTTTTAAGGGTATGCCTTTTCTTTTAGCATAGACAAAAACACATTGCAATAAATGAAGAGGCATTTGGCATATGAAGAGGCATTTGGCATACTCAAGTAATACGTTTATTGCATAATTATTCTATTTTCAAATTTTCCTTTAGTAAACATAGTGATCGTATATACTTTTCTGGCTAGACAAGCAAACAATAATAAAGACAGGATTAAAAATGAAATTTCTTGGAAAAGGGGAGAAAACAGACTAAGAGAACCAACAAAGGACCAAATAATCATGTCATGAACAGATATGGTGATCTACTGATCTCTCTACACTGTGGTTGTCTGAACTTGGTTTTCAGCCATTAATTAATAATATTTATTAGGCTGGAAAAAAAAAAAAAACTTTCCTTTTTCCAGAGTGTTTCATCAATATTTCTGTCTGTCTCAGCCATTTTTTCAGATAGCTTAAAGTCAAATCATATTAAAGTATTGAACATCTCTAATGCACTTGCAAAGAAAACTACTTTGACTTAAATGAATTAAGATTCACATCTTCTGAATACAATGAAACAAACCCATTACTCAAAAAGCTTTAAAAATGTTTTCCATTCCTCCATCTTCTCAGAAAAGACCAGAGAAAATGAAGACTGGTACCTGCTTTAAGTCTTTGACAGAGAGTTTAAAAGGGGATACAAGTAAAAACCATAGGATCTTACTCAGAAGTCAGATCACAAAAACTTCACTCAACCTGAATAAATAAGAATAACACAATAGACCAAATAACTAAGAAAGTACCTCTATATCAGTAGTCCAAAAGAACCTTCAAGCAAGTTGTTGAATATGACTCATTCTTCTCGCTTGCATATGTGTAGACGAGTATATAAAAGTAATATTCAGAAGTAGGAAAAAAAAAAAAAAAAACACAAAAACTCCTAGTGATAAAGAATTGAAGAGTCTAAAAGAGTATGACATATAATATATAGCAGCAATTTGGAATTAAAGCAACTGTTCCAAGAAAGTGTGTGTAATAAAAGGACAGGTCAAAGAAATAAATATCCACAAAAACAGATACTGATGCTTATAGCAAACTGAACTGTCACTCTCTTACTTCGCCAACAACACAAAAACCCCTTCAGGGGTTATCTGCCTTTTCACATCTTCTTTATCTTTATATTAACATCTTCACATGTCTTGCTTACTTTTCATGATATTTTCACTTTTGTTTTGGGGTCATAATCCAGAATGGCATAACCCTTAGGACCCCATAATTTTCTCTTCCTTTTCCTTTTTTTTCTTGTCTATGGGACACTTCAAAGATAGTTGGGAATTGCCAGAAAGACCCCATAAAACAAAATGGAAAAAAAAAAGGAAAAAAAAAAGAAGGTAACAGGTAAAACGTACCAAAGGAAAAAAAGAGAATTGTTAGGTTATGTTAGCTTTTCCCGGAATTAAGCAAGTTTTGCAGAGATACATTGTCAGAAAAATTAAATTTCACAGAAACTGACAAATTTGAAAAATTAAGAAAAAGGAAAAGAAGAAGAAGAAAGAAAGTCTATGAGTTTAATATAGATGTATGACAAATGCGATGCACTTTAAAATTTGAGCTTTACACTTATTTAGATTAGTCCATGAACCACTTATTTTTGGTGAAACTTCTTAATTTTAGTGGGGTTGTAATGTTACATCTAATCAATACAAATGATACCCAACACAGCTTAATTAGTTTTTTCTTCTTTTGTCTTGCATACATTCCTTTTTTAATTGGAAGAAACACACATTATATAAATAGAGTTTAATTTGTTAGATAGATATATAGTTTTCTTTCATAAATTATCTCCTTTTTTTTAAAAAAATTCTTATTGTTATTTTTTTTTAGTAGTGAAAGACAATTCGATCCCAATTTATTTATTTATTAATTGGTTATAACTGATTTATCACTGATTAATTGTACTACACCAACTGACCTTGTTAACTTAACTGATTTTTTTTTTTTTGAGTAAATTAAAAATCATTCGGTAAAACAAAAAGAAATTGAAGTTATACTTGATATTGTAGGTGAATGATACTATAAATAATATCATCAAGTGTCAAGTTTTCAAAAATTCCAACTTATATATACTAGAATCCGTGTCACTACGACTCTCTTACACACGAATGTATAATACTTTTCATTTATGGGTTACTAATATTTTTATGAAAACTTATTACAGATTACTGTACATTTTATCACTTTTTAATGAAAATCCTTGTATTTGTAAATTTAAAAAAAAAAACCCCTTAGAATTACAAATTTTTTGTTGTAAAAAGTTTAGAATTTAGCTATTTGGTCCAATCAAATTACTCGAGTAATCATGAGATGGGCAGAAAATATATACAAAAAGACACATTTGCCCTTTATATGATATTAATTATTAACACAAAATTATACATGTAATCAAACAAACTTAACCAAAACATCAAAACTTCGCTGTTTTCATCTACAGCGACGTTGTTATTTTAATTGAGAAATTTAATTAAATATCTTTCATGAAATTTCTTACGTTGAAAAATATTAACTGCCCAGAATAGTTTTTGATAATTTTTAAATATATTTTGTTCCAAAAGGCTATGTTTTAAAGCTAATACGGAGATTATTGAAGTAAAAAAAAAAAAAAAACATTAGGGAGAATAATCAATTAGACTTCTCTCTTTTATTTTGTCGGAGGTTAAAAAAAGTGTTCTTCCAAAAATTAGAGAAAATATCATGAAATGATCTTATATCTTATAATTTTTTTTTTTTTTTTTTTTTTTTTTTTTTTTTTTTGGTGTGGCTTTCTTATAAGCTTCAGAATTGGCAACAATGGCGGAAATTTGAGACGAAGGGGACTGGATCTGAATCTCAGAAAATTCTCTGCAAATCAATTTTTTTTTTTTTTTTTTTTTTTTACGAAAACCCCTATATTTTAAAAAATATGGAAAAACTCTTTTGAATTTAATTTTTTTATCACAAAAAGCATTGTATTTTAATTATTTTTGAAATTTGAACTCTTATACATCAAAATTGGAGAAATTGATGAAAATAACAAAATTACTTTGATTAAATTATAGATTTAGATCTATACTAGTTTCGAAACAACATTTCGATTTTTCAAATAACCTCGTAAGTAATAAAATAGTTTCTAAATAATTATTTGGTATCCAAATAAAAAAGAAAAATATAATATAAACCTAAATCTATATCATATATATATAAGGGTAATTTTGTTACTTATAATTAATTTTCCTAATTTAGTTTATATGAGAAGATCGAATTTTAAAAATTGTTAAATTATAAGACTTTTTGTAATAAAAAATTAAATTGAAGGGATTTTTTTAATTTTTCATATTTTTTAGAATATGGGAGATTTCTAAAAAAGAAAATATTCAAATATATGTTTTCTCCGAAAAATTAAAAGATTAATAATGATAATTATAATAAAAATAAAGGAAGGGGCATTCTGGTAATCTTAATCTATGTCAAAAGGAACGTTGAAAATCAATGTCCCGAAAAAAAAATGGCACCCAAAGGATTTCAAACAAAAGTCCCCAATTAGTCCTTCCGTCCCAATTAGTCCTTCCGTCACTGCCAGACTGACTCCACTCCCATCTTGTTTTCCTTCACTTTCACTCTAGCTATTCATCTTCTTCCTCACTAAAATCCAATTATTTATTTATTTATTTAAATTATATTTATCTTTATCTATTTGAAAAACCAAAAAAAAAAAAAAAAATGAAAAATTGAAGAGGAAGAATAAGAAGATGTATGAGGCACAACAGCACTTCGTAGATTTGCAAGACAATGCGACTGGTTTTGGGGATGGAGATGGAGACCCCAATTCATGGCTTTCTGGGGATCCCATTCACCCCTCACTCTCCGGCGCCGCCGGTGGAGCCGCCGCCGGCAATGTCGATCGCGTCCTTTTCAAAGACCTAGTGGAGATCGTCCCTCTTGTCCAGTCTCTCATTGTAAGCTCCCTTTTTTTTTTTTTTTCCTTTTTTTGAAATTTGGATTTTCTTGGGGATTTTAGTGTTTGGTAGCCGAGAAATTGGGGGGGAAAGGGGGGGAAGAAAAGGGAGTTGGATTTTGTGGGGTTTTTGGTTGACTTAATAACTGAAGGAAGTGTTTGGTCTTCTAGAAAATTAAGTGCGGAAAAGAAAAAAATTGGGGGGATTTAATTATTTTCTTAACAATTTGTTAGCAAAATTTTCTAGGATCGTAAAGGAAGCAGTTCGTTTACGCGTCGTGGTTCGATGATCTACACTAAGACTCCTTCTAGGGAATCACTATCCAGAAAGGTATGAATTTACATTACATATATGTGTATGTATGTAGATATTGGGTTTCTCAAGTTGTAATCTTGGTTTTGGACAACGGGTTTTGAGCAAGTTTTAAGCTTTACTTGTTGAATTTCTTAGAAATGATGGGTTTGTTTGATTTGGATAAACAAGTGCCATTTTCCAGAGATTGCTAGCTATTGAGATTTTTGAAATGGGAGAATTAAATGCTATCAACTTCCTTTTGTTATTTTGCTAGTATGGAACAATCAAGTGGCAATTATAACTCTGATTTTTTTTTTTTTTTTGGTGGAATTTAGTGTTGAATTTCAATTAAGTGGGCATTTCATATTATTTCCCATTGCAATGAATATTATGGTCAAAAAAGTCTCTTGGTCATGTATGGGCAGTCTGGCCAGCTTTATATGGCAATGGCCATGAAATGCATTAATTATAGATACATTAACTGTTGTTGATGACTCCTGAGATCATCTAATTTTTAAGTGCATTGTTTGTTAGTATTGAAAAACTATAAGAAGAAAGTGAAATTAAAGAAGTTGATTCATCTCTGATAGCTCCATCTTTGAAAAATCCATTGTAATTTTTGTTTTGTATTTCTTTTGACTGGTTTGATAACATTACGAGGCAATTGTACTAAGAAAGAGCTTGTGACAGTTAAAAAGTTTGCTTCTATTTTTTTTTTTTTTTTTTTTTTTTTTTTTTTTTGGTCTTCTAACGGTTTTTCATCCTAGGCAGAACTTGTTAGCTAACAATAATCCAGCAGATACAACCTTTCTTAGGGGCTTTGTATAATTGTTTTAATTTGACCATGTTTTATATCTTGGTTCTGACTGTTCGCAATTATGCTTAAGGAATAACTGGAATTTATGACCAAATTGTTTCAACAAATACCATTTAATAGATTTTAATTCATTAAATACATTATGCCCTTTTCTTTCTTTATTATAATTAATTTTTCAGTTTGAATTTGTTGTGTAGATGTGTTCTGTTTTCTTGGTGTTATGGTTTCCAATAAGGTAATTGTCTCTGCAATACTAATTAACAGAGTGCTGACTGCGGATATTTCTTATCGTTTTTTTTTTTTCTTTATCTATTTAAGGTGTCTGAAATAAAAGGGAGGAATGCAGCTCAATCTATCCCAACAAGAAAGAAAAGGGAACATGGAGACAAGAATGGCAGTAACAATACAGATGCTGAGAGCTTTTCCATTTTTTCGTCGAAGGGTTTTACAGCAGATGACAGGGAAGAGTTGGATCTATTAAGGGGACAGGTGGAGGATCTGCAAAGGAAATTGTTGGAGAAAGACGAATCTTTAAGATCAGCTGACGTTTTGAAGAACCAAATGAGTGCTATTCATGCAGAACTTGATAACCTTAAGCTCCAAACTTCAGAGAAGGACTCCTTAGTCAAGTCTACTCAGCGACAACTCTCTGATGCAAAGGTGCTTATTTTATGTTTTTCTATAAGACTAGTGGATTGTGAACTGTTTCCTTTCATGTATACCAACATTTTGCAAATTAGCATGTTACCAAAGTGACGTCTTTAACAAGGCTGCAACCTGTCTTAACTGCATTTTGATACTTTACAATACTCATCATTGTTGATCATGGATATCTGGAAGCCTGGGGCACAGCTAGAGACTGTTTCATTACTATCCCTGGAACATTTATGCAAATTGCTGTTGTCATTTGGTTTTGACATTGATTTTAATCTTGGTTAGAATCACAATAATATAGAAGTAAATAACCGAACTTTTCTTTTTTGCTACATTGGAAAATACAAATGAATCAAATGATAAATTTGTATTGTTCTTGGACTGTAAAATGCATTGAAGTTTAATTAACTACGGAAGGTTTTTTTTTTTTCCTCACAAGGTTCTATTTGAAGCTTATTTCTTCATTACATCAAAATTTGAAGATCTAGAACCATGTTCAGAATGGACAAATTCATTTATATCTTTGTCTCTGTTTAATCTGTCAGTGTGGCCATGAAATTGCTATTTTATGATAACTGCTGTACACTTCCACAGATTAAACTTGCAGACAAGCAAGCTGCGTTGGAGAAGATACAGTGGGAAGCAATGACATCCAATAAGAAAGTGGAGAAGCTCCAGGAAGAGCTAAACTCAGTGCAAGGGGAGATTTCGTCGTTAATGTTATTGTTCGATGGGTTGCTGAAAAATGATTCTGGTCATTATGCTGAAGACTATGACATATCTCCGTGTACTTTGGATAGTCTTCCTTGTATTGTAAGCTCCTAACTCCCAACCGCATATGTTGTTTAGTTTCTTTTTTGTTCGCCTCTTTTTCTTCTTAGCTAAGACTTTGCCTATCATTTTATTGGTATCCATTCACGTGTTTCACGTATTTCCTTTATTGGCAAGTTACTACTGTTAAGAATCAGCATTTATTTTGGTGGTAGTGCGAATAGATTTACCTGCTTGTTGGTGAAATTTGTGAACTAAGAATTCTTGCTTGAATAAACAGGATGATTTGGATGAGATGGAGATGCATAAAATGGATGAAGCTAGAAAAGCTTATATTGCTGCGGTTGCTGTTGCGAAAGAAAAGAAAGATGAAGAATCCATTGCTGCGGCTGCCCGTGCAAGGTTACACCTTCAAGGTTTTGTTTTCAGAAAAAGTTGAGTGCCGCTTAATGCAGTTTTACACTTGCTGTTTTTGGTATGAACAAGTTCACATTGCGTTCCACCGAGGACAAAATGATATGATTTGGTGTTATAATGTTGTGCTTGGTTAAGTACTCTAGTGTTACATAATGGAAAAAATTGCTATATGTTACAACAATTGCTTATCTTATCTTAGCCAAACTGTAAAATCAACTTTAGTTTCCACGGCACAAGAAAATTTAGAAGTTGGTAGCGAAATGACATTAATGGCCACATGTCGTATAACAATTACTATTGTTAGTACAAATTTCAAATTCCATAGTGTCAAGTTGCTTCTGGAATTATAAAAGTGCCATCTGTTCCCCTGAGCTATGGGATTGATAGAAAATTCTCGTTGAAGTACATGTGACAATCATTTGAAGCCTCCTGATTTTTATTATACATTTTACCCTTTTATTAATAAATTAAAGCGCGAACCTAAATTGATAAACAATTTAAAAAATGAAAAAAAAAGATTAATTTATCTCGTCTTTTTCCTTCATTCAATCCCTTGTTTGTTCTCTCTTTTCCCTTTGGCCCTCTCTTTTTCCTTCTCTATCCATTTTGCTTCTAAATTAATCTTGGAATGGGGAGAGAAAAAGCGAAGAGTTTCTTTTTTTTTTTTCTTTTTTTTTTTCAATGAGGGATTATGATGCAGCTGGAAGTTATCGTCGTTTATCACCATAGATGATGTCATTTTATTAAATACTTGTTGGTGTTATTTTGCTTGTTTCCTTGCTATCGTTTGGCTCTTTTAAATTGTTTTCATTGTTATTTGCATTTAGAGTCCGTGCTCTGTTGTTCAGATTCTGTTATGCTATTTTGTCCTGAGTGTAACAACCCAGAGTATTTAGCTGGAGGAACGAAGAGATAGAGCGGCAGATTGTAATGAATGAATTTCAGTGCTAAGAGAATATTTTGAGAGTGTTTCTCTTTATTCTTCCTCAGAAGGTTTTGATCCATTGACTTCCCTTGCACGAAGTGGAAATTAGAGCCAAGGTGTTTCCTTTCGCTCGATGGCAGCCACAGGCAATGGTGGTCGCCGCTCCAGTGACGAAGAGCCCGGAGTGCAGGCCCTGCGGGCAGCCGTCGATGGACTCGAGCATTGTTTCGACACCTTCATCGTGATATTTACCACCGTTTTGATGAGTTCACATGGGAGGTTTGAGATGCTCTGGCAAAGGCTGTTGATGGATGGAATGTGCCTCGAAATGCATAATGAGATCGGGAGGGAGACCTATCTCGTGACAGGGCAGCTGTGATTCATGAGCGTGAACAACAACGGGGTCGGCATTCAATAACTTGATTTGAGAGAGCCTTATCCGTACTAGGACGACATTCAACTCGGGGCCAGAGTTCGTTCGATTCTGACTCCGATGATGCCGTTGAGGCATGGATTGCAGATACACAGAGGTATAACCAGGACCCAAACCCCGGACACCCTTATTCTACTGATTATAAGATCAAAATTGATATTCCTATGTTTGATGGTACTATGGGTATTAAGTATACAAGTTCAAGGGTTGCACTATTGCATGGTGGGATCAATTGTTGACTAATAGAAGGGGTAAAGGCAAACAACCCATTGGCACTTGGCACTGGCTGCAAAAGCTAATGCGAGAGAGGTTTTTACCTTTTGATTTCGAGCATATTTTGTTCAAGCAATATTAGAATTGTACTCAACGGAGGCATACTGTCAAAGAATTTACAGATGAGTTTCATCACTTGAATTCACGCTTGAATCTTAATGAAACACAATCCCACCCAATCTCACGGTATATGTGTGGCCTTAAAGAGAGTATTCAAGATAAGATTAAGATGAAGGAACTTCATTTCCTCAGTGAAGCCATAAACCAAGTCTATAAAGCTGAAAAGCGCCTTAACTGAACCTTACCTCGAACCCCATTCCCCAAAAAGAGTCCCCCTAATATTACACCAGTACCTCACCCTATGCCTTCCTTAAAAAACACTCCACCCAAAAAACAAATTGACCAACCCAACAACCAGACCAGACCACCCCCCCCTTTTTTCCAAAATCCATATGCCAAATTAGCCTTATTCAAGTGGTACAAGTGTAACCAGCCCGGCCATCATTCGAATGAGTGCCTACTCTGCAAATTTGTGAATGTGACTGATGAACTACAGGAGGAAGAATTAGGGGACTAGACCATTAACATGGTTGACAATGAAGAAGTTGAATTCGTAGAATGTGATGAAGGAGAACCAATTATGTGTATTGTCTAGAAACTGCTGCTTGCTCTTAGACAAAAATCCTCCAACCAGCGACAAAAGATCTTTCGCACATGATGCACTATAAATGGTAAGGTCTGTGAGATTATAATTGATAGTGGGAGTAGTAAGAATGTTGTTTCAAGAGCTTTAGTTCGAGCTCTAGGACTGAAGACAGAAAAACATCCTAACCCTTACAAAGTAGGGTGGATCAAGAAGGGAGCTGAAGCCAAAGTTACTGAATGTTGTAAGTTTACTTTTCCTATTGCAAGATTGTACAAGGATGATGTGCTTTGTGATGTGTTAGATATAGACATATGCCATCTGCTTCTTGGTAGACCATGGCAGTATGATGTGAACTTCACCCACCATGGTCGAGAGAATATATATAAGTTTCAATGGTAATCCAAGATTATTAAGTTGTTGCCCATGACTCTTACTGACTGCCCATAACCGTCTAAATTAGGCCAACTTTTTACCATTTATGGGTCAGATTTCAAGCATCAGTCTAAAGAAACCAGTTTGATTATTGCCTTGTTAGTTCGTGAGAAACTTAATATCGAACATCAACTACCTCCTGCTATTTCGAAACTCTTAGCTGACTTCCATGAGATTGCTCCTACAGATCTTCTAGATTGCCTACCTCTAATGCGAGATGTTCAACACCATATTGATTTCCCTTCTGGTGCTAGTCTTCCCAATCTAGCACATTACCGTATGGGACCAAATGAGCACAAGATTTTACAAGATTAAGTTGAGAAGCTGCTGTCCAAAGACTGATTCAAATTAGTTTAAGCCCTTGTGCTATCATGGCATTGTTCACACCAAAAAAGGATGGCTTTTGGAGAATGTGCATCGAGAGTAGAGCCATAAACAAGATAACGGTGAAATAAAGGTTTCCCATCCCTCGTATTGAAGACACGCTTGACTGTTTATCTGGTGCCCGTGTTTTCTCTAAGCTCGACCTCAAGAGTGGCTATCATCAAATTTGCATTCGGCTTAGCGACGAATAGAAGACTGCGTTTAAGACACATGAGGGCCTCTATGGGTGGCTGGTTATGCCCTTTGAGTTAAGTAATTCCGTAAGTACCTTTATGAGCCTTATGAACCAAGTGCTCAAACCATTCATCGGGTGTATTGTCGTTGTCTATTTCGATGATATCCTTATTTTTAGCAAGATTAATGCTGATCATCTTGAGCATCTTCGCCTTATTTTTACTGTCTTGCAGGAAAACAAGAAGTGTGAATTTCTTATTAATCAGCTACTGTTTCATGGATTTGTAGTGGGTGAACACGGCATACAAGTTGATTCCAATAAGATTGATGTCATTAGAAATTAGCCAACACCTCATACTATCTATGAGGTCCGAAGCTTTCACGGTCTAGCATTATTATATCGTCGTTTTATCCGTAATTTTAGTGCTATTGTTGGCCCCATTACTAACTGGTTGGAGCAAGGCAAGTTCCATTGGGGTCCCGTGCAAGATTCTAGCTTTGCCTTGATCAAGGAAAAGCTCACCACCGTGCCAGTTTTGGCCCTCTTTGATTTTAACAAAGTATTTAAAGTAGAGTGTGATGCCTCCATGATTGGCATTAGTGCCGTGTTAATGCAAGATGGACGCCCTATTGAATACTTCAGCAAAAAGTTGAACGAAGCTTGCCAGAAATGGATAACCTATGAGCAAGAGTTGTTTGCTATTGTGCGTGCTCTCAAGCATTGGGAACACTTCCTTCTCCAAAATGAATCCGTACTTCATGGTGATTACCAAGTGCTAAAGTTTATGAACTCTCAAAAAAACCTCAATCAGATGCATGCTCGTTGGATCCTTTTCCTCCAGTGCTTCACTTTTGTATTCCGACATCGCTCTAGCCAATAGAATAAAGTAGCTGATGCTCTTAGTAGGCGTGTCTCCCTCTTGACTGTCCTGCGAACTGGGATTCTTGGGTTTAACCTCTTGTTGATTTCTATGCAACTAATGAAGATTTCAAAGCAATATGGGAGAATTGTAATGCCGGAAGCTGTTGGTGACTACCTTATCCACTAGAACTTCCTTTTTAAAGGAAACCAGCTATGTATCCCCCGCACCTCCCTTCGTGAGCATATTATTTGGGAACTTTATTGCAATGGCGTGTTTGCCCATTTTGGCCGTGATAAAACTATTGCAGCCATAGAAGAGCGTTATTTTTGGCCACACCTACGACGTTAGGTCAATAAATTTGTTGAGCGGTGTTTCATTAGTCAAATTTCCAAAGGCTCTACACAGAACACTGGCCTATACTCTCCACTTCCTATTCCCACCACCATTTGGGAAGAACTTTCCATGGACTTCATTTTGGGTCTCCCGCGGGTAGCTCGAAATGTTGGCTCTATTTTCGTTATTGTCGATCACTTTTCCAAAATGACACGTTTCATTCCTTGTCGACGTACTCGTGATGCAAGTCATGTAGCCACTTTATTCTTTCGTGAGATTGTGCGCCTTTATGGGATTCCTCACTCCATCACCTCTAACCGAGACATTAAATTTGTGAGCCATTTTTGGCGTATCTAGTGGTGCTTTTTTGACACCTCCCTCAACTTCAGCGGTGCAATCCATCCTCAAACTGATGGTCAAACAGAGGTTGTTAATCGGTCTCTTGGCAATATGATTCGAGCCCTTGTTGGTGACAAACCCTGTTAATGGGACTCTGTCCTTCCCCAAGCAGAGTTTGCCTATAATAATTCAATCAATCTTCCCACCGGCAAATCTCTTTTTGCCATTATGTATACCAAGGTCCCTAATCACACCTTGGACCTCGTTGACATCCCCAAGTCACACAATCCGGTTGCTCACGCCCTTGCTGATTCCATTGTCCAGAACCATGCCGAAGTCCGCCAACACTTGGCAGCCACTAATGGTCGCTACAAAACTGCTGCCGATCAGCGCCGCCAGCCAAAATCTTTTTCTGAAGGAGATCTGGTCATGGTTCACCTCCGCCGTGAACTCTTCCCTGCTGGAGCCTATCACAAGCTACAAGCTAAGAGATTTGGTCCATTTCCTATTAAGCAAAAGCTTGGTGAAAATGCCTATGTCCTTGATCTTCCCACTGACTGACAAATTTCTTCTACTTTTAATGTTGCTCATCTTTATGACTATCAGCCTCCTGATGCCACTCCCATTATTCAAGACTTGCCGGAGTCAAGTTCTTCTGAAGGAGGGGAGAATTGATGTAGCTGGAAGTTATCGTCGTTTATCAGTATAGATGATGTCATTTTATTAAATACTTGCTGGTGTCATTTTGCTTGTTTCCTTGCTATCATTTGGCTCTTTTAAATTGTTGTCATTGTTATTTGCATTTAGAGTCCGTGCTTTGTTGTTCAGAGTCTGTTATGCAATCTTGTCCTGAACGTAACAACCCAGAGTATTTAGCTGGGGAAACGAAGAGATAGAGTGGCAAATTGTAATGAATGAATTTCGGTGCTAAGAGAATCTTTTGAGAGTGTTTCTCTCTATTCCTCCTCAGAGGGTTTTGATCCATTGACTTCCCTTGCATCAGATTATTTATATTTTTGGATATGTTTAGAACTTTCTGTTTGATTTTTTTTTTCCTTCAATTTGATTTTAATTTATTAGAATCTAATTTACTTTACGCTTTTGTAAAAGTTTTATAGTTCAGCAGAACAAACGTAAGTTTTTATAGTGACCTGAAACAATGACCCGCGTCGAGAGGAGTTTGTAAAATTTATTAAAAGCAAATAAATCGGTACTCGTAAAGCATGCACGAGATTATGATTCTTTTTAACTGAATGAATGAATGAAAGAAACAATCTATTTGTTCATAATATTCAATCCAATATTATCTTGAAGAAAGAATGAAAGAAAAGGGAAAAAAGAGAGATTTTTCAGAATCTACAACACTGAAAGCCTACATAGCGAGCCTTGTGTTTCCTTAAGCGCAGGCCTTCTGATTTTGGCATTCTCTCTGGACTACCACTCCACTCCCAGCCCAACCTGCATTGCAATGTTTTCACAACTTCTTTTAACTACGTACTGTCCTAAACCAAAACCAATAAATACGATTGATTAATCAAGGATTATACTATGGAAAATTTGCTAAACTGGTCTTATTCCATTTGGCAATTTTATTAGGAAGCCTAACTTTATAATTTACAAGACTATAAAAGTAATTACCCTATTATCTTTTCCCCGAGTGGGTTGAAATACTTGTCAAGCATCTCCAAGCCATAAAGTATTGACTCGACAACATTGTCAAATATTGTCGCAAGGTGGAGTTGACTCAATAAGAGTGTCAAGTTATACTCGATCGATAGAGGATATTCTAGTCTTTGCCATTTAACACTGTACAAATTTTACTCAACCAAAACCAATACATAGGATTAATTGAGAATTATATATGCTATAACTACTTAACACTAAACAAATTTGACAAAATCCGATGAATATGATAAAAATCCACGTACAAAGTTACTTGTTAGTAGCTAACTTCTATATATATATATATATATATATATAGATCGCGGTAGACGCAACACAACCCTTTATTGGTCATAGAACTACTGTTACCTACTTACTTACACACATTTTGTGTATAATAGGATACTAGTGTTAGACGCAACACAAACCTCTATTGGTCATGGAACGAACTATTGTCATCTATGTGTATTCGTACAGTATTACTTACGCAGGAAAAGCAAAAGAGCCCGAGCTGGCATCTGATGAATGAGTAGAATCGATCGAATTGCCGGATACCACTCTATGAAGACTGTGCTTTTCAAATTTGCCACTAGAATTCAAGTCTGAATCTAAGTAAACGTTCTCTTCTGCCCTCTTGAAAAAGTTAAGGAACAAAAGGGTTAGGTAATTTCAATTTCATAATTAAAAAAAAAAAATATTGGTCCCAAGAAAAACATAATAGTATGCTGCTACTAAAATAAATTACAAGGTTACTATATATGTATGTTCATTAATATATATATATATATAATTGTTAAGATTATAGAATTAAAACATTCTTTCTAGAAGAAAATTTGACCATGAAAGAAAGGTAGAAATACCTTTTGACCATAATTCGTGGGGTAGACTTCATGAGCTGATTTCTCAGTTAAGCTCTCCTGATCATTGCTGCTACACCTTTCAAACACTACTGTTTTGGTATTCTCTCCATAATTAAGCTGCTTCTTCCAAAACCAACCCAAAATAAATAAATAAATTAATAATTTAAAAAAAAAAAAACTCATTGGTATACTACTTTTTCCTTTTTCCTCTTCTTTCTTTTCATTATTATTTCATTTTTGAAAGGGAAAAAAGTCGTCACTAACCTTCCGATTAACGGGTCTAGAAGTTCTTGATGGCGCGGTATTATGAGCTAGACAAGAAGGTGGTAATTGATCATGATCGGCTTTGTTGCCATTATTCTTCACAACTTCAAAAGCTCCATCTTCTCTAAAGCAGAAGATGATGTAGTCTTCATCTGCAAAATGTGGCCAATTTGAGTCCTCATGAGGAGTAGTAGTTGTAGTACTTGGAGTAGTATCCATCATGTTATTATTGTTAGTATTATTATTATTATAACAAGTATTATTAGCCTCTTCCTTGCTGATTAATCTTTTGTGCCGAGACAATTTTCTTTTATTTTTAGCTTCAATATCATTGCCCCTTGATGTTGATCTTTCTCCCTTTGTATCATACGCCATTTTGTTATTTCTCTTTGAGATAATTGGATGATCAGGCTCATGATCATCTGCAATTAAATTAAAAAAAATTACAATAAGATAAATTAAAAAATAATGGAGCTTAATTGTAATGTTAATGAAAATAATGAACATATATAGAAATAATTATTAAAAACAAAAAGATACCTACAAGCCAAGAAACAAGAAGCCCAATCTCTAACTCGCCATCTGACTAGCCTTGTTATTGTCCAATATCGGGTGCACATATTTTGATTTTACATACAAGTACTAATTTGAGAGAAGAGGAAGATGATGAGAGACTATGACAAAGAATTAGAATCGGTTTGTATATGAGAGAGGGAAATAGGCATTTGAATTTGAAAAATGCCAAAACCCAAAAGGGAGAGAGTGAGTGAATTAGCAAAGGAGTTACAGTTGGTGTCAACCTATAATTATGAGTAATGGGTCAGTTATGCTTCTAAATGGTAAAAAAGGAGAGAATTTCGTGGAGGTATAGTTGGCAACCGTTCATGATCATTGTCATTGCAAAAGAGGGAAAAAATAAATAAATAATAAAAGTCGTCCTTTCTTTTTATTTTATTTTATTTTATTTTTGGGGCGGCAGTTTTTCTGCATCTAAATAGAAATGAAATATATGCACACACTAATGAGAACAACTGTACATTACTACAAATTCATTAGAGCACAACTTTTTTCCCCCCTTCAAATTGATCGGTCCTACCACACATTTTATTATATAATGCAAACTCAAATTTGGAGTTTGTGGTAGAAAATAGTGAACGTATGTGTACATTAAATCATATCAAATTCAAACAACATACAAATCTTACTATCTAGTTTTAATAAGAACAAGCCCTAGTATTATTTTAGTACTCCTCTAGCTCTAGCTAGCTCATAATTCCTACTCAAACTATTACCTGGCTAAATTGATAAGTGTTATTGATGCAACAGATAGGGCGCATGTGTTTTCGGGGGGAAAAAAATGTGAAGAACAACACTAGATGAATATTTTCGATGATATGAGAAAAACTAATTATAGGTAAGCGGCCTAGACCTGAAAGTTGACATTAGAGAGCAATTGAAAAGTATTAAAAATAAATAAAATGGGCCGTCTGTGTCATTTCAGCGTTTTTTGAGAAAATGATTAAAGAGATTGAATTTATGAGCCTTCACATTAAGGAAACCTGCAACCACCACCCTGTTTTATTAACCTTAGTTTTACATATTATTTAGAAAAATCCGTAATTTGAAATCGAGTATGTAGCGTAAAAAGAATTTTAGAAAAGGAAAAAAAAGAAAGATGAAAAAGAAAGAAAAATAACTTAGCACATTAATTGTGCCAATGTGTAGCATATGTTATTGAATAGTATTCAACACTCCTGCAAACTCAAATTATTACATATGATGACTACGTAGACTCAACCAAAAAAGTCTATCATCTCATTATTTTTTTTCCCTTAAAAAAAAAAAAAAAGAAGATAGTGAAATTGTAATCAAATAATTGATACTAATCCAATATAACAACAGACTAGTTCATAAAATTATTGAAGTGAAAAAAACTATATGGCTTTGCTATTGTAGTAGTGTAACAAAGTCACATTGTATCCAATAATTGCGTCCATTTGGTCCGTGGAATGTGTCCTAGCAAAGCAATATCCACGAGCAAGCCTAAACAACCCGGTGCCGCCCACCACCGGCATCTCCCTCACCTCGTCCATCACCGGGTTGCGGCCGACCACGCTCAACGTGCTCCCGTTGTACGGTCCATCGGCGGCGAACACGTACGTCAGCGTCATGAGCACGCTGAACTCGTTGTGCTGCGACGACATGGCGTATATCCCCTGTGCCCGCCCGACCAGCGTCGAGTTCGGGTCGGGCGTGGCGGTAAGCGGGTTGTCCATGACGTAAACCGACCCGAAAGTGGCGGCGATCGGGCTGGATCCGGTGTGATTGGATATCCGACCCGCCACGCGGACAGCTGTCGGGTTCGACCCCCCAACGACGTCGTGCATGTAGAATTGGATGTGTGTGACATTGGGTTTCGCGCCCTCTGTGGTGGTGGTGCTGCAGACCGTTATAACTACTGCTGCAAAAAGAATGATTAGCTGATCGAGTTTTCGGAGCATATTCGCCATGGATTGATGTCTCTGAAAGTTTCTATCTATGTAATTTTTTTGAAACTAGGTGTGGAGCAATCTTTGTCTATATGTGTTTATACATATATCTGTATACTATTGGATTGAGACCCTATATATATATATACACATACATCAGGGGGATTTGGTTACAAAGTTGGTCCAAATTAAATTTCTTGTTTATTTTTCAAAGCTGTTGAAAAATGTTGTTACCCGATAAACACGTCTATTAATGTATGGTTTAACTTCAAAGCAGCTTCTTTGGAAAAAAAATAAAATTCTTGATTGCTAGACACTTGTCTGTTCGGATGAATATTCTACTTCTTTTCTTTTCTTTTCTTTTTTCTATTTTTTTTTTTTTTTTTTGAAAAGAGAACATTCTAATGTCTTGAACTAAAAACAAAATCTCATCTTCCTCCTCCTTTTTCTCTCTTTCCTCAAACCAATAAAGCCATATTTTTGGCCATAAATTTGTTGTCCCCCCCCCCCCCCCCTCTTCCACACAAATGTGAATTGTATTCATAGATCTGTATTTAAAAAAAAAAACCCTGAAAAATAAATATCAAAGGTGTGATTTTTTATTTTTATTTTTTGCAAGTTTTTCTTATTAAATTTGTTGGGTACGTGGAAAGGGGGTGGGGGGAAGAACTAGAAGCAAACTACTGGATTTATTTGTCGCGGGGGGGGATTAGAAGTCGAAAAGAGAAGGGATGTAGATAAGGTTTTTTTTTTTTTTTGGCACTTTTAATTATTCTTATTATTATTTTCTGTTTCTTAACTTATAAAAACATTGATTTTTATTATAACTTAAGCTATTAATTCAACTTATTTAGGAAAAAAGAATTTTTTTTTTGAAATGAATAGGAAAAAAGAATTTATTAGCACCGATATTTTAATTTATAGAGATTTTTGAATTTTTTTTAGGAATTAAATAATCGATAATTAGAGAATGTGTTCCGAATTTTCAGTTAAATCTATTTTCCAAATAAGCTATATAGTTTTTTTGGCACGACTGTTCAAATTAGAAGTCGTGAACAGGAACGATACCGTTGAAAGATAAAATAAGACCTGTTTTGTGAGTACGAATGGAAGTCAACCAAGTAATCTATTGAGCTACCTAACTCGTTTGAAGTCTTGGGAGTACTAATGGAGAAAATTGAGCTGAGCTGAACGAATACATCTCATTGTACACAGCTTAATTGGAGAATAATTGTATATAATGTGGAGGAAAAGATTAATAAATTGCATGCTTCAAAAAACATAAAAGAAAATCTCACAGGAGAAAAGATACTTTCTACCATTTAATAATTTTTCTCTGTTATACGTTTTTTTAATGATTTTTTGTATGAACAATTACAACAACATAGATAAGAGTCAAACAACAACAACATCCACTCAAGACGCTTCGTGTCTCTATGCATTTTATGGGTATGTACATATTATAGCACCATCTGCATTTCCTCCGAACAAAATTACCAGTGCCGCCTCGCTTGGAGGCAGGAAAGGAGATATTCCCTTCTCCTTCTCCGGCTTCTTCTCCACACTTTCTTCTTCTTTTTCCTCTCTGCTTTTTTCATTCTTTTTAGTTTTAATAAGTCCAGATTTAGATTTAATTTGTAGTACTACCTTTTGTATGGATTTTAGTCCGGTCTAGATATTAAATATGAGAATTCTTCTTAGATCTAGACCTATTTAATGACCAGTTTTTATTTCGTTTTCTTTTTCACGTGCATGGATCTCAATTGGTACTGTCCTTATATAGTCTACTCCGCCAAGAATACAGCCAGGAGCAAGTGTTGAAGGCAATAGATTACTGATGATCCTTGTTATCTCTTTCTCTTGAAGAATTAGGGTAACCCACACATTTGTTCGTAATTGTAATTGTGATCCATTTTTCTTCTCATTTCTTTGAGGAGTTTGAAATTATAATCCTTATGCTTACATTGTAATTTGAAGCTTTTGTTTCGATTAATGATAATCCCTTGAAGAGCCCGTTTATATATATAAAAAAAATTACAATAACATAGATGAGAGTTGTTAAGAATTAAGGAACGATAATCGACAAAAGAATGAAAAATAAGAACACACAGATTTAAGTGAAAAACCCTAATCGGGAAAAACCACTGGCAGAGGAGGAAATTTCACTATGTCGAAAATAAGGTACAAGAGGTAGAGTGTTACACGGCCAAGCCTAAAATATATAGAATCCCCAAAACCCTAAAATACATATGTGTACGGACGGCCCGATCCCTCCGCTTCCACCACAGATCTCAAAATTTCTCCTAATTACAAAATTGCCACATATGTCGCACCGCGAAACTTTCGGGCTGGGGCAAACAGAATTCGGGTCACGAACTCTAACATTCTCCACCTTGACACGAATTCTAATTAAGGAATGACTCCAATCTTCGACAAAAATATATTCTCCACCTCTTCCACAAAGAAGGCAAAACTCAGCAAGTAACACCAACTAAGTCTAAGCAATGCTTAAACTTATCTCCAAGAAGTGTCTTGGTCATCATATCAGCAGGATTATCATGAGTACTAACTTTGCTCACAACTATATCACCTCGAGCGATAGTATCACGGACAAAATGA